>CAUYON010136404.1:0-52074 GCA_963573935.1 Arctocebus calabarensis
ACCTGAGCTGGCGGGTTCGAATCCAGCCTGGGCCTGCCAAACAACAATGTCAGCTGCAACCAAACAAAAAAATGGCCGGGCGTTGTGGTGGGTGCCTGTAGTCCTAGCTACTTGGGAGGCAGAGGCAAGAGACTCGCTTGATCCCAGGAATTGGAGGTTGCTGTGAGCTGTGATGCCACAGCACTCTATCCAGGGTAACAGCTTGAGGCTCTGTCTCAAAAAAAAAAAGATTCTGAATTATTCTTAAAGCCTGCAATAATTGCTAGCATTTTTTGTGTGTGGGGGGCAATTAAGTATTTTAAAATGAAGATTTATACTTTTAAAAAAGATATAATGCAATTGCACACTTAATAGACTACAGTATAATGTAAACGTACCAGTTATATGCACTGGGGAATCAGTTCAAGTGACTCACTTAATTGTACGGGTCTAGAGCTGACCTTGAACTACCTCTGAGACATTCCTGTATAGTAAAATCTGTGAGGGTGGAGTGTGAATGATTTTAGAGAAACACTGGATAAAGAGTAGCTAATACAATCTGGGACCCACTGCAAGTTTGAAGTAGAAATGACTAATTTCTACTATAAAGAAATCCTTTATAGTGGTAATCACTCTATTTCTCTTTACACCTTCTAGTATTCTCACCTTGATGGCCACTCTCGCCCTCTACTGGTGATGTGTATACATGCAGCCTGGTCATGCTGAGTGGGATAAGTAGTTCCTAATTTTCAATGTGTGGATTCTCTGGATCCACACATTGTTTTCTTTTTGTTCTATCACCTCATAATCCATACAGCTGAAGTTCTGTTGGTGAGAAAGGACAAATCTCTAATAATCCTCATGGTGCAAGGGGGAAGAGCGCTGCAGGCTTTGGAAATCCATACATGATATCACAGATACAGACTGGGCCAGAGCTATAGAGAGCGCCAAGGAACTGAACTATTCATGAAGTGGTCCAGCATTCTAGGAAAATATTTCATGTAGCAGTACGATATTCCTGGTAGTACCATTCTGTGGCCTATATTGAGCTCACATTAGACAAACATAACCAAACAAGAACTGGCGACTCTTTATGTTCTCAAACATTCTGGCTATAGGAGAGACATCAGAACTGCATTCTTTTTTATTATTGTTATTATTTTTTATTTTTACATATTAGGTTTCCACTTTTTGCCTTTTGCCTTTCCCCTTTTTTATTTTTTAATTTTACATATTAGGTTTCCATTTTTTGCCTTTTGCCTTTCCACTTTATTATTATTATTATTATTTATTTTTCCATATTAGGTTTCCACTTTTTGCCTTCACAGAATTAAAAAGGCTTAAAATTTAATAACAATAACAATGTTTAAGACAAGGAGTAGAAACAAAAGCCTCGGAAAGAATGAATGAAGATAAATAGAACTTCATTCTTACATGAAATAATTTTCTTTTTTTAATTTCAGATTAATATGGGGGTACATACAATTAGGTCACATGATTTGCTTTTATAGGGCTACAGTCTGGTTGTAGGTATGTCCTTCACTCAGGAAGTGTGCAGTATACTCATGCAATGTACAGGTCAGGTAGGAATTTGCTCATCTCCTTCCTTGAGTTTCTCTGAGTTTTTTCTCTCATGTGGGCAGGTGGGTGTTAATCTTCCAATTTAGTAATGAATATAGGTGGTATTTCTTTTTCCATTCTTATGATAATTCACTTAGGAGAACAGTCTCCAATTCTATCCCGGTTGTTAAAAAGATAAAAACTCTCCATCTCTTTTATGACTGAATTATATCCCATGATATACATATACTACAATTTATTAATCCTCCTCATTGAAGAGCTGTTGCAGCCCCTATGGTCCTGGTCTCCATTGCCACAGAAAGGAACCAGGCGAGACGCGGATTAGAAGTACAAGCTTATAGGAAGTGGGCTAACCTTGATTGCAGGGTAGCCCTGAGCAATCTCTGCCATAGCCTTTTATTGAGACAGCACAAGACAGGTGAGGGGAGTATTAGACAATGAATACGTGCCCAAGGCTCGCCCTGGGCTGGGATCTTTCTCTGCAAGGAGCACCTGCTGACGAATTAGCCGAGAGCCTATCCCCCAACTGCAAATCATCTTGCTCAGAGGTCGTGTGGCTCTTGGCGCTTCTACAAAGGGCACTTGGGTTGTTTCCACATCTTTGCGATTGTGAATTGTGGTGCCATACTCATTTGAGTGCAAATGTCTTTAGTATAAAATCTCTCTTTCTTTTGGGTAAATACCTAGTAGTGGGATTGCAGGATCAAATGTTAAGTCTACTTTTGGTTCTTTAAGCAATCTCTATACTAATGTCCATAGAGGTTGGACCAGTTTGCTGTCCTACCAGTCGTATATGAGTATTCCTTTCCCTCTGGATCCAGCATCTATTGCTGTGGGACCTTATGCTGTGGGCCGTACTTGGTTAAGTAATATCCCAGTGTGGTTTTGGTTTGTCTTTCTCTGATCATTAGGGATGATGAGCATTTTTCACATGTTTGTTGACCATTAGTCCATCATTATAAGAAAGGTTTCTGTTCATGTCTATTGCACAGTTTTTTGTTTGTTTGTTTGTTTTTAGGAGACAGAGTCTCACTATGTTGCCCTGTGTAGAGGGCTGTGGCCACAGCTCATGGCAACCTCAAACTCTTGGGCTTAAAGCGATTCTTTTGCCTAAGCCTCCCAAGTAACTGGGACTACAGGCGCCTGCTACAATGCCTGGCTGTTAGATGTCCGGCTTTATTTTGTTTTAGTTGTCATTGTTGTTTGGCAGGCCTGGGCTGGATTTGAACCTACTAGCTCTGGTGTATGTGATTGGCGCCCTTAGCCACTGAGCTATAGGCACCGAGGCTCTAGTGCCCAGTTTTTAATGGTGTTGTTAGATCTTGTTGATTTGGTTGAGTTCTTTGTAGATTCTGGTTATTAGCCCTTTGTCAGATGTGTAGCTTGCAAGTATCTTCTCCCATTCCATAGTTTGTTGCTTTGCTGGTTAAGTACTTAGCTGTGCACAAACTTCTTAACTTGATCAGTCCTGTTTATTTAATTTTATTGTTGCGGAAATTGCCTTTGGGGTCTTCTTTATAAACACTCTCCCTAGGCTGACATAATTAAGAGTTTTCCCCACATTTTCTTCCAGAATTTTTATAGTTTCATGTCTTAGTTTTAAATCTATTTTATACCATGAGTTGATTTTTGTGAGTGGTAAGAGATGTAGTTCTATTTCTTCTAATGTGGCTAACCAGTTCTCACAGCACCATTTACTAAATAGGGATTCTTTTCCCCAGTGTATGCTTTTGTTTGCCTTATCAAAGGTCAGATGGCTATATGAGGCTGGTTTCATCTGTTCTGTTCCATAGGTATACGTCTCTTATTTTTATGACAATCCTATGCTATTTTGAACACTGTAAACTTGTCATATAAACCGAAGTCTGGTAGAGTGATGATTCCAGATTTGTTCTTATTTCATAGAATTGCATTGGCTGTTCAGAATTTTTTCTGATTACATATGTTGTGTAGAACCATTTTTTCAAGATCTGCAAAATATGGCCTTGATATTTTAATGGGGATTGCATTGAATAGCAGTATAGACATTTTAACAAGGTTGATTCTTCCTAGCCATTAGCATAACATGTTCTTCCTTGTTAGTGGAAGTGTCCTCTGCAATTTGTTTTCTCAGTATTTCATACTTTTCTCTATGGAGATCCTTCCCAGGCTTTGTTAAATATATTCCAAGGTATTTCATTTTCTTTGATGCGACTATGAAGGGAATTGTGTCCTTGATGTGGCTCTTAGTGGGACCATTGTTGGCGTAAGTGAAGACTACCGATTTATGTCCATTGGTTTTATATCCTGAGACATGGCTGTATATAACAAAAATTTTATCTCAACTCTGGTGACTTCATCCCACATTTGAAAACGCAGAGACGAACCCTTCCTTCTGAAGTTTGCCACGTGCCTCCCATGTTCTCTGGCCTCAGTCTGGCTACACGCTGGCTAGAGAAGCAGGACTAATCACACTTGGGCACATTCTAAGCCCTTGTATGTTATGGGAAGCTGCACACTCAGCAGCTGCCAGCACGTGCTTGCCTAGAAGTGACATGAATATTGGCTTATAAAAGAAGTGCTAAAAAATGAAAAAGGAGGCTCGGCACCTGTGGCTCAACGGGCTAAGGCGCCAGCCACGTACACCTGAGCTGGCGGGTTCGAATCCAGCCCCAGCCCGCCAAACCACAATGACGGCTGCAACCAGAAAATAGCCAGGCATTGTGGCGGGCGCCTGTAGTCCCAGCTATGGGGAGTCGGAGGCAGGAGAATCCCTTGAGCCCAGGAATTGGAGGTTGCTGTGAGCTGTGATGGCACAGCACTCTACTCAGGGTGACAGCTTGAGGCTCTGTCTCCAAAAAAAAAAAAAGAAAAAAATGAAAAAGGAGAAAAATCAGATGCCTGGAAAAGATACCAAAATAGGCAGGAAAAAAACTGACAAAAATATATTTGCAATAAATATTTTTCTCTTTTCCCTTTCATTCTGTCAACTGTCTTTGCTCTCCCATTTTTCTATCTATTTTTTTAAATTTTGTTTTTGGAAATTATGTGTTTGATAGTTTATCTTAATGTTCTTATATAAATTGGCATGAGATCATAGTGACACAGAACTTGTTAATATACATGAGATATTGTGGTTAAAAAGATATGAGAAAATAAGGAAACAGAAAAAAATTCATTTCCTTTATGTTTATTATTTTTTCTCTCCCTTGCTCCTCAAAAAAGGTCATAAGGGAAAGAAAGTCCTTTGTAGTTCTAGTTCTTATTTCCTCATTTCTGTTTTACATGAGTAGATATCAATTTTTTTTGAATTTTTACAGTTTTAAAATATGCCATATAGATCTAATAGTGGCTATTGAAAATACAAAATCTTATTCCACTGTCGGAGCAATCCATGATTTATTTTATAAGTAGGGAGACCACACTAGGTTTCAAAAACTGATGACTTGATTTGAAAACCCAGCAAATGTAGTTCACTTAAAAGGTAAATTGAGGACCGGCACCTGTGGCTCAATGGGCTAAGGCGCCAGCCACGTACACCTGAGCTGGCAGGTTCAAATCCAGCCCAGGTCCGCCAAACAACAATGACGGCTGCAACCAAAAAATGGCCGGGTGTTATGGTGGGTGCCTGTAGTCCCAGCTACTTGGGAAGTGGAGGCAGGAGACTCGCTTGAGCCTAGGAATTGGAGGTTGCTGTGAGCTGTGATGTCACAGCACTCTATCCAGGGTTATAGCTTGAGGCTCTGTCTCAAAAAAAAAAAAAAAAAGGTAAATTGAGTCAGTAGGGAAGGGATTTTTTGGTGCAATTAAACTGACTTTTACAATTTTTTACCCATACTTTTTATATGTAATTTAGATTCAAAGATTATAATTTTCACTATAAATCTACTTGTATCTACTGTCTGTCAAAAAAGAGAGGGCTTAAAATGTATAAAAACTTACAACAACAAACATGCAATCACAATTTAAACCAGATTTTTAATAACAATCTGATTATTGTTGCAACAATAAAAACTAGAATGAGTGAATTTGACTATGGTGATAATAGGTTTAATATTTTTATTTCTTTTAGCTAAGTTTAAATCCCATTACTTTTAAAGGTGCTTCACCAACTATCTTAGAAGCTGAAAGTTTTGAATTTATTTGCATATTTTATGTGCCTTGAAATATTTACTCATTTTTCAGTGCCGAAAACCTGACCAGCATTTCAAGCCCTATTTGTCTCCTGATCTGCCAAAACGATTACACTACGCCAAAAACGTCAGAATTGACAAAGCTCTTCTTATGGTGGATCGACAATGGCTGGCTGTGAGGTTTGTGTTCTATTTACTTATCTCATAATACTATTAATAACCATCTTTTATTATACTATTACTTAACCTTATCCTGCCTTTATGATCACTGTATATTTTCCTGAGCAATGAGATTTTCTTTACTTTTTTGTCCGGTTTAGTACTTTTGTATCGAAGGTTGTTGTTATTAGAAGGCTGATCTTAGCATCCTAGTCTTCACAATACAGGTGAGAATAAGGAAGAAAGCTCAGACTGGTCCAGCCACTGTCCTAGAGACTGTTCGCACTCACACTTTCCTACCCCCACCACTGTATTGTCCAATAGGCAGCAGAAACACGATACCAGCTGTCTTCCAGGCTGATAGTAAGTGATTGATTAGACAGCTCTTTAAGATCTTTGTCATCTTCTAGATTTTTTTTTTTTATTAAATCATAGCTGCGTACATTAGTGCAATCAAGGGGTACAATGTGCTGGTTTCATATATAATCTGAAATGTTTTCATCAAACTGTTTAACAGAGCCTTCATGGCATTTTCTTAGTTATTGTATGAAAACATTTGTATTCTGCATTTAGTAAGTTTTGCCTGTACCCTTCTAAGATGCACTGTAGGTGTGGCCCCACCAATTACCCTCCCTCCACCACAACCACCCCCCTCCCTTCCTCTCTCTTACCCCTTTCCCCATATTCTTGTGCTATAGTTGGGTTATAGCCTTCATATGAAACCTTTAAATTAGCTTCATAGTAGGGCTGAGTACCTTAGATACTTTTTCTCCCATTCTTGAGATACTTTGCTAAGAATAATATGTTCCAGCTCCATCCATGTAAACATGAAAGAGGTAAAGTCTCCATCTTTCTTTAAGGCTGTATAGTATTCCTTGGTATACATGTACCACAATTTATTAATCCATTCATTGGTCGATGGGCACTTGGGCTTCTTCCATGACTTAGCAATTATGAATTGGGCTGCAATAAACATTCTGGTACAGATGTCTTTGTTACAATGTGATTTTTGGTCTTCTGGGTATGTACTTAGTAAAGGAATTATAGGATCGAATGGCAGGTCTATTTTTAGATCTCTAAGTACTCTCCAAACATCCTTCCAAAAGGAACATATTAGTTTGCATTCCCACCAGCAGTGTAGAAGTGTTCCCTTTTCTCCACATCCACGCCAACATCTCTGGTTTGGGGACCATCTTCTAGATTTTTATAAAACATTATAAAAATTGTTATAAGGCTGAGCTAATGAACTTGCTATAACTTTTATTTCTTATTTCTATTTATAGTTATAATTCACATTGATCATTGAGTATTTGCAAAATGTAATTTAGAGTAAAAAAACAATTCTCAATCTTTCCATCCCAAGTAACCAATTAATTCATTGATTCAACAAAATTTTATCGGATGTTTACTGTGTTATGCCAGGCCCTGATCCAGCATCTGGATACAAACTTGATTGCTACCCTACAGGGGCACATACTGTAGTAGAGACAATTGATAATAAGTCAGTAAAGAGATAAATATACACTTTTCTGGTAGCTAAACTAATGATTCCTATTTTTTAAATTTCATTCCAGTATTTTTTCCCACCTGCATAAGTGGATAGTAATAGTATCAAGATCATATGGTATTTTCTGGCCCCATGTTACTTGCATGAATATAAGGCCAGGAGACATAATGACAGTGGCAGGACAGTAGCTGGAAGAAATGTTTCACAAAGAAAGAGATGAAAGAAGACAAGGGAGCTGGGCTCCAGTATACCAGCGTACAGGATAAGGAACTGGCCTGTATTCTACGAGCAGAGTGCAGAGTGCGCGGTTCGCCCTGGGCCACTAGATGGCACTGGCACAGTCTCCTTGGGATCCAAGTTTCTTAGCCCTTTGCATAGATCAGTAGCTGCCCTATGGCCCAGGACCTTCTTCAAAAGCATTTCTCCCAAATTTGTGAATATGATTAAGCTTTACTACTATCAAATACATAAGAGTCTTAGTAATGTAGGTGTGTAATATGTAAATAAAGATGCTTAAACGGTGTTATATTCTCTAAATGTCACTATTCAGAGTACGGGATTAAAGAGATTAGCTTAGTGGTGCAGAATGAGAAAGGCTAATACAGTGAGAGTCTGGCCACCAGAATTCCTCTGGGTATCATGCATTAATACCCCGTCTCAAGCAATGAGCTTTTTATTCTTTAAATAAAATAAATTTGAGCTGGTCTGCTCAAAGTCCTGAACTCAAGAGCTCCTCCTACCTTGGCCTCCCAGAGTGCAAGGGTTATAGGTGAGAACCACCATGCCAGGCTGAATATTAGTTTTTTATTTTGGAATAATGACTGACAACTATATCTCAGGCACTTTTTAAGAACTCGATATAACAAAGTCCCTGCCTTAAGGACCCTTCCACTGGGAAGGAAGAAAATAATTATTATCACATGCTAACTGCTGATCTAGAGCCAAGTGCAAGGGAAGCAGAAGGATGATTGCACACCCAGTGTGGACGTCAAAGACCATCACTGAAAGCTTCCTGGTAGGGGTGATTCCTGATCTGAAAGACTGGAGATGGGGTAGGCTATCTGTGCGTTGTTCAGAGGCAACTGGCCAAGGTGGTGAGTGGGAGGTCAGCTCCCCAAGCTCTGATGAAGGTCGTATGGGCAGGCGGGACCCCTTTTTTGGCCAAAAGTGCCATCTGCTTGTCAAATATTGAACACTGCTAGGTTGTGTCCTTCAAGAGGTGTTTCTGTCTTTAAATAATCTGTCCAGAGGAGCTGGGCACTTTTTCTAAACCAGCAGCAGCAGCTCTGGAGCAAAGAAGGTAGAAAGAAAGAGACAGGTATCCAGACAGAAGAACTAGATTCCAGCAATTGCTAGCAGTTCCGGACTGCTTGAGCATTGAGTGGTTGAATCTGCTGCCTGTATGAAGGGCCTTATGTGTTATGACTAAGGAGTATGACTTTGATCTTGAAGAAAGTAGGAGGCTGTTGGTAGTTAAAAGGTGGCTTGAATGACTATAGTGAGATTACATTTTGGAGAGTTCCTTCTAGCTGCCACATGGAGGAGGACCATCTAGGAAGAAGCAGGGAGATCTGCTAGAAACCAACACAGTGACCCGTTCTTTTGCATTACGACAGTCCCAATGAGCCTATGGAGCAACGGGGCTGGTAAAACCAACTACATAGTACATCTCCAGGAAAGTACTATGGTTAACTTATGACCCAGACTTCCCAGGATGGTTGTTAAGTCCTGGTCCATTACATTCTGACCCACGTTTGTTCTCGTTAGAACTGTTTCTATTTACAGCAGTTTCCAGCAGTGATAGAGTAAATAAGATCAGGTGTGTGTGCATCTATGTACGTGGGCATGTCTGTGTTTGTTATGAGGGGAGATTCAGAAGTTCTGAAGGCGGGTGATTAATTAGGGAACTTGTTCATGTCAGAGGTAATGAGCATGTGGCTTAGAACAGTGGCAGTAGAAAAGGAAAAAAATACAAGGGCAAACAAGGATATTGCAGAGGAAACGAGGACTTGGAAACCAGTAGGGCACCAGGAGAGAACTCTCGTTCATCTCACCTGTGTCATTACTGTGACGGAGAAACCCAGTCTTCATTGCAACTGTACTAATTAGACGTGGAAAAGATAAGAGATAACTTGTTCCAAAAGATTTCCCGTAGAACTTGGAAGTTGAGCTCAATTACGACAGATAACATCAACTCAACCTTTTCCAGATGTTGGCTATCATATGTAATTTTCAGAGCCAAGTGAATAGTTGGAAAGTATGAGCACGAGCAGTTAGAAGAACAAATTTCCGAAGTTATCGTGTGGAGAACAATAGAAAATAAAGCTTTTTCAAACAGTATGTTCATTTTTTTGCTTCCGAGTGAAATTTTGCAGTGTTTACTATGGATTTTTGATTTGAGCTGGATTAGGAGATGAAAATATTTAAAAATTTTAGAAAATTTTACAAAAGACTTGCATCAAGAAACCTTGTTCTTTCTCTCATTAATGAACACTAGCATTCCACACAGAATTGGGAACTTCATTATCTCCAGTCAAATAATTTCAGTAATCTTGGGAACCCAAATAGCCATGCAACAACAGTAAAAATGTCTTTTACAGTAAGTTTTATTCTATACCAACAATTTTATTGGGATTAAATAAGATAAGGACATAAATCCCTTCAAGGGAATTGACTTTAAACTCCTTATGAAAAAGGACTCCTCATGCTTTGGACATTCCAGGTACAACTTAGCCTCTCTGTTCTCCCCTCTATTGGGTAGAGTTGAGTGTGGTCTTGTCAAAGTTGTGATTTATTTTTTGATTGGTGATTTATTTTCTATTTAAACTGAGAGGCAGTTATGAGTTTTTTTTCAATGTTGATTTTTTGAGACACTAAATTATTGTCTTGTTCTCAGTTGAGCCTTCAATGTAAAAACAAACAGAAGCCCTGTGTGTGTGTGTGTGTGTGTGTGTGTATTTGCCCCAGGGGTAGAAGGTGAGAGTTGGGGAAGCAAATAAGGGAAAACTTTTAAGGCCAGCCTTTGGACATAGGAGCCTTTTGTTCCCTTCAGAGACCAAATTTGACCCAGTCAAACACTGCTGCTTTAAAAGATCTGGATGAATTTACCCCTATTTTTTCTGAGTATGAAAATCAACCATGTACAAAATTGCTAAGACTGCTTAATTCAAAGATTAAAATATGAGAAAGTAGGCAAAAAAATCTAATTACATTGGAAGAGTTATTCCATTAATAGAGAAACAGACTCTGGAAGCGAATCCATATGTTAAAAATACACTCGGAATCTGAGTGTAGGTGCTCAAGCCATTTGCTGAACATAATCACGTGCTGCATAGCGACATTTTGGTTAACAAAGGACCACTTATAAGACGGTGGTCCCATCTGTTATAATATCGTATTTTTACTGGACCTTTTCTATGTTTAGATATGTTTAGATGCACAATTATTTTCCAGTTGCCTGCAGTATTCAGCACAGTAACATGTGGTTGGGGTTTGTAGGCCATACCAGGTACCAGCTTGGTTTGTATAAGTGTACTTGATGATGCATGCTGAAATCTCCTTATGACCCATTTCTCAGAACATATCCCCATGACACGTGACTCTTTCATAATTAACTTGCCCTGAGTAAGGATGTGGAGCTTGAAGACAAGTTTTTTTCCTCTCAATCTGTGCCTTTTTAATTATCTTTTCATCAATATCTGAGAGTCAAAAGATGTTTCTTTGTATTCCATTTATGCAACTTGGGATTTTTCTTTCTTCTCTCTTACACTTTTGTTTGTTCCTTTATGATTATGAATTTGAACATGAAATAAATACATTTAAGCTATTGTTGATGGAAATACTTGAGCTGTCATCAGAGAAACTTGCCTATGTAAAAGCAGAGACTACATAAAAACCCATAAGAGCTTGTATGATAAGATCTTATATCAATATATTTATCAGTGTGTAATAAAAACTTTCTTTATAGGTATAAATCAAATTCATTCTGTGGAGGAGGCAACCATGGTTATAACAACCAGTTTAAGAGCATGGAGGTAATCTGCTGCTGTTTATAAACAGATATTTATCGAGCACCTACTTTGTGATAGGCAATGTTCAAGACTCTTGACTACTTCTGTGAATACAGATTAAGATCCCTGGCCTCATGAAGCCTTTTTCTAAAAGGAGGATACTGACAGTAGATGTAATGAAAGAATATATTATTTGGTATGTTATGGGAACTAAAGAAAGAATAAAGAAAGGAAAGGAAAAAATTAGAAGTATTTGGGGAAAACCTTGGGAGAAGTATGCAACTTTAAATAAAGTGGAAAGAGTAAGTCTTTGGGGTGGCACTAGAGCAGAGACTTGAAGAAGGTGAAGGAATTAGCTTCTGAAATTTTCAAGGAAAATGTATCCCAGGCAAAAGGAACAGCCCATGTAAAGACCCTAGGTTAGGAGTGTATCTGAGTCTATGACATTCTCCTGTAGGTAAAGCTTTAGGATTTTTGTAAACATGATTGTTTTATCTAATTCCATTTGTAACACTCTCTCCATCTCTCTATCACACTCTGTCACACACACTCAGTTTTTTGAAAACAAACAAACAAACACGCATTAGGCTCTTTATGAATTATGAATATACTGTCTCTTAAAATTGTCATGATGAGCTATATCTCTTTGTAAACATTTGAAAAATTTCTATTCATTAGAGTATTATATGATAAATTAGTTACTGCAAGAGAAACCTATGTCTCTAATTCTTTGATGGTTATCTTGAAATATATATGCATATATATGTGTATGTGTATGCAAGATATATATACACACAAACACACACATATATATATATATCTCCATTGTCAAAAAAGAATTGCTTATCTATGTTTGATACTTTTACCTATTTACAAACTAAAATAATTAGATCTGTTATAAATAATATAATTGACATTAATTAATTAAATATAAATTAAATACAATAGAGCTTCCATGGCAGACCATCTCCCTACATTGACCTCCTCTTTCAGTTGACCTAATTTTCATAGACCAGACATGTACCACATGTATGTATCAGTACAATAGGCCTAGTTCCTTCTGTTGATGCCCTACCCAGTTTGTTACCACCCTGAGGTGGTCAACTTACTGAAGTTTTACTGTATTTAGATATTTTCATCTAAACATAAAGGGGGTTAGGAAGCTGCACAAAACTTAAAACTTATAAGTGTCAACATTTTCATCATGTATTAACATATTTGAGAATGATATGAAAGAATATGAAAAGAATATATGATAATATGTGATTAATTTCTAATATGTATATTGTCCAGATATTATAGAATTATACTGATACTAGTTGCCATTGTTGCTTATATCTTCTTTGTCTGTTGGCATATGAGGTGCTATCAAAGTGGCTAGAGACAGGGGAATGAACAAAGCATGGATTATGTTTGATAAGGATTGGTAAAACATGATATGAAAATGATTTACAAATCTGAAAACAAATTCTTACAAAGGCCTAATATAAATAGAAGAGTTGTTACAGAAGAAAAATTGGTGTTACTTCCTACATTTATTTTTGAGTTTTGGTGACATCTAGTAATAATAATAAAATTTCAATCTAGGCTTTTTTTATGGCACATGGACCCGGTTTTAAAAAGAAGACTACAATTGAACCATTTGAAAACATTGAAGTCTATAACCTCATGTGTGG
This sequence comes from Arctocebus calabarensis, assembly GCA_963573935.1. NCBI lineage: Eukaryota > Metazoa > Chordata > Mammalia > Primates > Lorisidae > Arctocebus > Arctocebus calabarensis. The sequence goes on from CAUYON010136404.1 coordinate 13,025, forward strand.
TAAGTAGATTTGAATAAACTCACCAGCAAGGTGTGCATAACTTTTACTGTAATGCGAACTTGGTGACAAATTGAATCCCAGGGGAGATGTTCTGCAGTAAAAGACAGAAAGTGGAAAAAAAAAAGACAAGGATGAATTATTTGTTTATTCAGAATTACTAAGCTGTAAGAGTAATTTTTTTCTTTGTTTGCTTTACTAGTAATGATACAATTTAGAACTCAGGAGACCCAGCTTTTCTATTAGTTACTAGAGGGTAACTTAATAAAACTTAGATTAAAAAATTAACACTTCTAATTTTTTAAAGTAGGAGAAGCATACTAAAAAGACAAGTATTTTCTTACAATTACAAAGAGAAAGCTTCTGGCTTGAAAAGATGGCAAGAAAGTCCAATTTGTACCATTTGGATAGACATTTGTTATTACCCTCGGTGTTAAAATCCTTAAAGTCCTTTTAGACCTCAGGGTACTAGGGAGTGTACCCTCTTTCTACATAAGTGCTTTCCTCTGGCCGTCATATTAACAAATCATTTACCTAGGCAAGGCAATGAGTAAGCTGAGGTTTCACTGTTAGCTTTAGGAATTCAGACATAAACATGCTCACTATCACCTCTTTTAATCTTGTCATTGACCTGTAGTAACTGAATGTGACTTAGAGACCAAAAGTATCCACCTAAAAATGGTGGTGTAGCCTTCACAACTTGCATTCTTTGCTCCTGCAGCTAGATGTATGAGCAGGACCACTGGCCCTTTGTGGGGGTGACTGCAAGGAATTAGTTAGGACTCCAGTCCTAAGAGAGGTCAATTGTGGGGTAGTCATCTGGAACCACTTACAAGGCTATGTTTACAAAATGTTTGTATGTTTTGTTTCCAAAGGAAAAATGAGAAAAAGTCCTCTAAATGTTAAACAAAATTTTAATTAAAAAAATCTGCAATTAAAAAATATATACTTCAAGTAAGACTGTAAATTATTTGACTTCTTAAAACTTGTTATTATTAGGAGTACAGTTTATTTTTATGCCAGAAAACCATGATATGCTTAAGGAGCAAAGCAGTAATTTATACAATGAAGCTTTACTCTGGAGGAAGAGAAATTTGTGAAAGTTGCAGTGATTGTTCCTAGTTTTATTTTTTCTGTGTTGCCCAGGCTGGCCTCAAACTCTTGGGCTCAAGGGATCCTCTTGTCTGGGCCTCCCAAGTAGCTGGGTCCAGCTAGTTCCTATTCTTTAGAAAGACTAGACGCTGGAAACTATGGGAGAGGAAAGTGAGTAAGCCGAATGGAATGGTATGTAGGTGTAGTGGGTGACTTCATTGCAGCAGACTTTATTAAAAGTGTTTGTTTTTAGCCGGACATTGTGGCGAGTGCTTGTAGTCCTAGCTCCTTGGGAGGCTGAAGCACGAGAATCGCTTAAGCCCAAGTGTTGGAGGTTGCTGTGAGGTATGACACCACAGCACTCTACCGAGGGAGACATAGTGAGACTCTGTCTCAAAAAAAAATTTTTTTTTCCCCATTTCCCACATAAGAGTTGTTGCTTTCCACTTTAAAGCTACTTTGAACTTATTTTTTTTTAAAAAAAACAGATCTTCTACGCATTCAACCAGCACCGAATAATGGAACCCATGGTAGTTTAAACCATCTTCTGAAGGTGCCTTTTTATGAGCCAACCCATGCAGAGGAAGTGTCAAAGTCTTCTGTTTGTGGCTTTACCACGCCTTTGCCCACAGATCATCTAGACTGTTTCTGCCCTCAGTTACAAGACGTAAGTCATAACTTGCTGCAGCCATTAGAATGTAAAGGGGTGTGCTGGTCTAAACGGGGGTGGCTGACAACCAGGATAGCTGACAGCTGGGTTTCTGTTCTGGCTTGAATATTTATTAGTAAATGTATGTGGTTTCTTTGAACCTTATCTGGACATGAGAGATAAAGTATGTGAATGTGTTTTGTAAACTGGCAGGCACTATTTGTAAAGTAATTGTTAATTTCATTGTGAGCTAACTTTTCTTAACCATTCCAAATGGTGATCTTAGAGCTCTCTTTGATTTCCTTCATAAACCATTGTTCTTAATAGTCTAAAAATCAGATGGTCATACCTGGTTGTTAAGAACTTGGAGGGTACTAGAAACTGCTCTTTGATGCACCCACTAGTGTAAAGTGCTGTGGGATGTTCCTTTAGTAGCTGCAGAGAATCTGACGGACAGTTGATATTGAGAAGATCTTTTTAGTAGATAAAGCCCTGAGCTGAGTTCAAGAGTAGGACTTTAGATCCCAGGGGACTTAACAAAGTGAAGTTCCAGTGCTAGGAGGGGCCCCAAGGGCAAGGGGGCAGACAGGAGCTCAAAATGAAGGGACCAAGTTCACCTATGAGAATCAGGACACCTGAATAGTGTTGGGATTTCAGCATGAAATTGGAGCCGAATTATCAGGAGTCCCTCAAGCTAAAACTAATATCAGGTACATTTGATGCCAAGTTCAAAATGTGGCTGCAGAGGTAAATAAACACTTCCTGCCTCATGTAAAAATTTTCCCTTATAATCAGGGTTAGGTAAAGACTTTATATCCTCTAATCCTTAAAATAACATTATATAGCACAGAAATAATCAAACAAAAGAAGCTTTAAGACACAGTAGTCTGGTCAAGCTTCTCACTAAAGACCAAATCCACAGCAAATATCAAAGTAAGGGTGTGGGTTTCCCACCTGCTGCTCCTGATAACCTCAATGGAACAGCCATTAAAGAAATAATAATAGTGCAAAGTGGGTATTCCCCATTTTAGAGAGAGAGAGGGCTCAGGGAAGTTTGGTGAATTGTCCAAGGTCATGGAAGCTTCGTTTCTCTGACTACAAATCCTAGAGTCTTCTCTGTGAAGAACACCCCTTGCTACTTAAAGTGTGGCTCCTGGCTGGCATCTCTATCACTTGTGAATTGGCTAGAGTTGAGAATCTCAGGCCCTACCTGGGTTTACTGAATCAGAATCCATATTTTTAACAAAACCCCCAAGTAACTCGTATGCATGTGAAATCTTGAGAAGCCCTGTGTTGTCGTCCCAACTCGGTCATTGGTACCAGCTATAGTCAGAAGGCTTTGCCCCCTTATCAATTAGAGCTTTGCGTACTCCCACACACATTAAAAAGGAGTGCAGAGGCAGCAACATCTCTGTATTTCTGAGTAGTGGAACAATCTGAACTTACACTCAAGTTAGTCTGGCTGCTTTGGTAAGAAAATACGTTATGTGATTATGATAGGAATAATCGTGAATACCCTTCAAAACATGTGTTATTACTTTGACTTACTTTCTCCCTTTCCTCTTCCCACCGTCTTGCAGAATTCTCAGCTAGAACGAATGAATCGAAGGCTAAATCTCAACGAAGAACAAAGTAAGTCAATAGAAAACATATAAATCTTTGAGGTTTAGATTTAAAACACAATATTGCCATTTGGGGATTCTCCAGAATAAGCTCATAGAGGCTTTTAAACGTGAAGTTTTTATTGCCAGTATATAGGAGGGAGGAAAAAAGAAACCCATAATAGATCTAATAACATAGCAACCCGGGGGTAGTTACAATGTTCCAGGAACATAAGACTTCCTTAAAATACTTATGCCTCAACTGCAGGGCCCTGTTCCCTTTCTTAGATGTAAACAGAGTGAGCTGCCTGGGTCTGAGTCCCACCGCTGCTGCTTCCTGGCTACTAACCTGAGTGCAGACCACTTAAACTTTCTGTGCCTCACTGTTCTCACCAATAACTGTACTCACCTCATGTAGTTACAAACATTAGAAAAGTTAATACATGGAAAGATTTGGCATAAGTGCTTGGCCAATAGTAATATTATTATTACCTGTTATCTTTTAAGTATTCTTGAATTAAAGTCATCCTGTCTCCGTTTCATTGTGTATAAACTGAAGGTACTTTACAAAGATACTATGAAGATTAAATGAGTTAATGTACAAGTCTGGTCTATTGTTAAGGGTTTAGTGAATGTGTTAGTTGTTTGATAAGCTTCTTACAATCTGCTGGGTATTATTACATGGCATGAATAGCCTGCAATAATTGGTGGATTCGTAAATTATAATAGCATGCAAGTAAAAATAAGTAAATCCATTAGGATGCTGTTTAGTTAATTCCGGATGCTATTAAAAAATACCATAGTTTGGGTGGCTTATGAACAATAAAAATCTATTTCTCATAGTTCGGGAGGCTGGGAAGTCCAGGTGAAGGTTCTAGCAGAATCAGGCTCTGGTTAAATATGACAAACATTTGTTAGACCCATAATAAGCCATGGAGAGTGCTAGTTGTTATATGCACAGAAGCATTTGCTGATGCCACAGTCTTTTATTTTATGTTATTTTAATTTTAGTATCAGTAACAATGAAAGTCAATTTGCCATTTGGGAGGCCCAGGGTTATGCAGAACGTGGACTACTGTCTGCTTTACCACAGGGAATACGTCAGTGGATTTGGCAGAGCTATGAAGATGCCCATGTGGAGCTCATATACCCGCCCCCAGCTGGTAAGTCGAGTCCTCTCATCCGTGCAGCCTCCTTTAACATTCCAAGAGTTGAATTTTGTTTTGCAGCAGGGATTCCAAATCGAGCTCACTGGCCTACTGTAGTTTGTAGGACAGTGTCTTGGGTATCAACATAAAGGTTTTCCCAGGTGCTGTGTGGGTACAAAAGAAGAATACCTTGTGTTTTCCTGGAGAAAGTAGAAAATGTTTACAGGCCAAGTGGCTAATTGGTAAGGGAGATAAAAAAGAACATTTCAAACAGAAGCAACAGAAAGTACAGAGTATTCGGGTATTCCCCAAGTATAGGGTGGGTGCACCTAGAAGATGAAGGTAACTAGATTGTAAAGGGCTTTGTATTTATTTAATCATGTAACACTTTACCATTCGCTATGTGCTGTGGTCAGCTTAAGAAATACAATGTAACTGAAAGGTCATCCTTTTCTGAAGGATCTAGCGCTCTAATAAATCAGGCTAGATTTACATGGACGATGTGTTGTATCACAGATCTTTCTACACAGAGATTGAGAATCCACTTATTTAGATCCTCTTCCTTCTGGACTCTCTGCAAACTCCCTTTCACTAAATGGTGCTGGGACAGTTGACTGCCTGTCAGGAAGAAAGTATTGGATCCCTACCTTTTACCACACACAAAATGAAATTACTGGTGGATGAATACTCCTAAATTGTGCATATCCCTTATGGCCTTGGGAAAGAGAAGGATTTCTTAGGACACAAGATTAACCTCAACAAAAATACAGAGGAAATTGAATAATTTGACTATATGAATGTTAACGGTAACAAAATGACAACGTTATGGATGGGACGATAGGTTTGCATTGCATATAAGAAACAAATGATGAGTATCTAGGCTAGTAATTAGGATCCAGAATAGCTAATAAATTTCCACTAATAAACAAGGGAATGACAGGCATTTACTTAATAAACGGGCAAAGGATATGAGGTAAGTATTGAACTTCATTAGCAATAAGGAAAATGTAAGTTAAAACAAAGCTTAACATCTACCAAAAATCAGTCCAAACACTCCTTCAGGGCAGGGATGATTTATTTAATGTATTACCCAGACATTAGAGGGCCCAGTAAATGCTTACTAAATGCTTATTAAATGAAATGCACTGGATAGATTAATATCAATCATTATTTTAAAATCATTATTTAAAAGCTATGTTGTCCACTAAAAGTGTAAATAAATAACTGGAAAGTTGTTTTTACAGGAAAAATCTTCCTGTTTTGAATCCAGGGACTGATGACAAACTCTGGCTAAGAGTACCATCTCTTACATAGAAAGGGAGTAATTGTTCATATCTGGTTTATCCACTCTTGTTCCAAGTCAAGATTTTTGGAGAAAAATAAGCATATTTTGCTACTACCAATTAAAGCTGTGGATGTTCTGAAAGCCAGCTCTGTTGCTGTGAGTGGTTCAGCTGCGGTCACTGGGAACAGAGTACTAATGTTGTTTGCTTCCCAATGTGAGCAAATATTTTACCAACCGTTACCTGAGTTCATAGGTAGGGTTGGTGGCACACTACTTTCTTAACATGCACAAAAGTCAATGGTTTGTTATTTTCTTCAACACGCAACGTTCCTTAAAATAATTTCTATTTTGTTTTTGTTTCCGAGGGGGGACACATATTCAAAGTCAGTCTTATTATTCAATTCTCTATTTTGAAAAATCCAGGTACTAGGTTTTGTGTGGCATTAAAGAGGATGTTTATATTTTTAATACTTTCCTCTGCTGTCTTGAATTCCTGAATTTATATGAGCTTTAGTGGAAACCAAAGGCAGAGGGATTCTAAATAGGCTCAGACTACGAGTCTAGTACAATTCTTCTTTGTTATTGTTTTAAAACTAGCTGCTTTGTTACCAAAAGTTCCTGTCCTTTCACTGATCCCACAGAATGACTTGTGTATTTCTCCCTCCACGTGACAGGATGGAATTCTAGCAATTTTCTGCTTTCTAATTCAGAAATTACTCTGTTAGTGTGTTGTGGTTCAAGAAAATTACATACAAGGATGTTTGGGGATTCACATAAAAATGTTGTAAATCAGCTCTGTGTTTGAAAAATCAGACTTTAAATAAGCACTTTTTAGGCCATGAACCCAATTGGCCTGTGCCTTTAAGTTTTATGGAACTTGTTTTTCTGTGGTTTTGGTGGGTTTTCTAACTTTTGTTGTTATCTCAGAAGAGTGTGGGGAAGTCATGTTTTGAAATCATGGTCCTGAAACAATTGTTTCAAAATTGTTAAGGTTGGTTAGGTTGTATGTGCTTTTGCTCAGTAGGAAGTTATGAACAGTTTTCTTTTGTAGGTTAAATATTGAAAATGAGAGCAAGAATTATAACTATTGTTTAGAACAGATACTTCTGAATCTAATATGAAATCAAAGAACTTTTTTGGAGGAGGAAAGTCTAGTATACTTTCAGAAATGCTTCTCTCTTAATCTCTCTCTACATATATGTGTATGTCATACATATTGAATTTTGAAAAAGCCTTTCTTGTTTCTAAGGCTTATCTATTCTATTACAAATTATGGCCTAATCATGTTTTGTGCATCTTTAAACACCAGGGACATTGTTATTATGTATTGCAAACATTTTTAAACTATGAGAGATTATTTTCCCTAGAGAAAAAAGTCACACAACTAGTTAAAAATGTATATAGTTATCTTTATCATACGGCAAGATCATAAATATCTAATCTTCAAATAAATAAGTTTCAGCTTTTACATTAAACCTATAGGTAAAAAGCATCTATACTTCTGTAAAAATATTTTTTTTTTTGAGACAGAGTCTCACTTGATCACCCTTGTTTGAGTGCTGTGGTGTCACAGCTCACAGCAACCTCCAACTCCTGGGCTTAGGCAATTCTCTTGCCTCAGCCTCCCAAGTAGCAGGGACTATAGGCGCCCGCCACAATGCCCGGCTATTTTTTGTTGCAGTTCGGCCAGGGCCTGGTGCAAACCTACTCAGTTCAAATTATGTTTTGTCCCCATGCCAGACTAAAAGTAAAAGCAACAGGTGTTTCTGTCTGTGCACATCATCTGCTTCTCTGGAGGATTGGAGAGCTAGGGCATTCAGGGTTTATGTGAGTGTCTGAGTTCTATTTATTGTTTCTCTGACTTTCTCTCTCCTGGCCTCAAAAATTCCAAGGAATTCTTCTAAAAAGATGTCAAGATTGAAGTTGTTTGTATGTCAAGGTGGTGGGTGTGATGGTGGTGATGACAATGGTAGTAATAATGGTAGTGGTGTTGATGGTGGTGGTAATAGTGGTTATAATGGTGGTGTTGGTGATGGTGATAATGGGATGATGGGAGTGGTAGTAGTGGTGATGGTGGTGGTGGTGATGATGGAGATGATGATGGTAGTGGTGTTGGTGATGGAGGTGGTGATGATGGTGGTGGTGGTGGTGATGGTGGTGGTGGAGATGATGGTGGTGGTGGTGATGGAGATTGTAGTGTTAGTGATGGTGGTGGTGATAGTGGTGGTAGTGGTGATGGTGGTGGTAGAGGTAGTGGTGGTGATGGTGATGGTTGTGGTGTGGTGATGGTGTAAGGTGGTGGTGGTGTGATGGTGGTGGTGGTCATAATGGTAGGTGGTGGTGGTGGTAGGGGTTCACTATGGCTTTCTCTCATGAGACCAAGGCTCAGAAACGAAGTGCTCATACCTCCTATTCCACTTTCTGGAGGGATGCCACATCCCCCAGCTGAGGCAAGAGAATCACCTAAGCCTAAGAGCTGGAGGTTGCCGTGAGCTGTGATGCCACAGCACTCTACCAAGGGTGACAAAGTGAGACTCTGTCTCAAGAAAAAAAAAAAAGAGAGAGACCATATCCTCTTTCCTAGTCTTGATGTACTTCTATTTGAGGGTTCAACTTTGAAATAAATCTCAAGATTTTCTGTTAAAAGAAAATGTGTAACTTTTTTCTTAGTACTTTCTGGTTGAAGCTATCCCTGACGATTTCCCAAAACCCAAAGTCTATGTTATTTTGAGAAAATGGTAAACATTTGGCCCAACTAATTGTATGAGCAATTATATATATATATATATATTTTGAAATAGAGTTGTAAGTTGTTGTCCTGGGTAGAGTGCCTTGGCATCATTGCTCATAGCAACCTCTAACTTGTGGGCTCAAGCGATCCTCTTGCCTCAGTTTTTCTATTTTAGTAGAGAAGGCGGGGGTCTTGCTTTTGCTCAGGCTGGTCTTGAACTCATGAGCTCAAGCTATCCACCCTCCTCAGCCTCCCAGAGTGCTAGGATTACAGGTGAGAGCCACCGCACCTGGCCTGAGCACAACTTGTATAGCTCCAGTCTCATTAACAATTATAATAAACGTCCCTCCTTAACACTATCATAATTTCAACTGTCTAATATAGGCATTTCAATGTCCTTATATGCATCTATGGCTCCATTTAAGTATAGTGTATTTAGTCAATTAAAAGTAATGTGGAAACCGGGTGTGGTGGCTCACACCTTTAATCCTAGACCTTTGGGAGGCTGAGGCAGTGGATTGCTTGTGCTCATGAGTTCAAGACCATCCTGCGTGAGACTCCATCTCTAAAGCATAGCTGCGCATTGTGATGGTTCCCTATAATCCCAGCTTCTTAGGAGGCTGAAGCAAAATGATCTTTTGAGCACAAGAGTTCGAGGTTGCTATGAACTATGACACCACGGCACTCAACTGAGAATGACAAAGTGAGACTTTGTCTACACCCCCCCCCCAAAAAAACAATTAAGTGTGGAACATTAGAGTGATAAAGGTGTGTGTTAGGGATTATTAAACTCACAATGCACCAGGTATCTATAGGGCTGACGTAGCAGTTGATATTTCATTTCCCCATTTTACAACAAACTTATGTGCCCTTTATACCAAGTGGAGAAACGTGGTCATTTGAGACTCTTTACTAATGATATATTTTTGAAAGAATGCAAATAAGTGTTTTTAGCTTTATAGACTTTGCCACCTGAAGGAGAGTGAAATAAATGGTGAGAGCTAATCTAATACATATAATACAAATATTTTCATATGGCACGGTTTACTTCTCATTTTGGTGGACTATATCACTCAGGAGCTTCCAGAGAAAGACAGAAGATAGATTTTTGAGACTGTGTGTCTCAGAATGTTTTCACTCTGCCTATATGCTTAACTGGTGTTTTAACTGGCTTCACAATTTTAGACAGAATTGTTTTTCAGAATTAATAGGACATTAGACTTCCTGGACTGATCATCTAATGTGGTTATAATTTCCTTATTTTTGTCCATCTCTTTCTTTGTCTTTAATTCCACTTTTTTACGTTTATATATATATATTTTAAATTCAAATTTTCATTGTATATTGATACATCTGTAGGCATTGATAACTTCGGAAAAGAGACACTTTTTTATTTAAAATGTAGGATTCTTTTTTATTAAGTCATATATACATAGATCGTGAATACATTTATGCCTTTGTGGGATTCAATGCGTTGATTATTTGTACAAATTGGAGTGCTTACATCCTACTAATTAACATAGCTTTCAACTCATTTACTTAATCACAGTGTTAAGACATTTGTGTTCAATATTTGATAGGTTTGACTTATACCCTTCCAATATGCCCCATAGGTGTGGTCCCACCATTAACTCTCCCTCTATCGAACCACCTCCCTCCCTCCCCACTTTCCTCCCCTTCCCTTGTTCATCCTGGGCTATAGTAGTGATTCATCTCTCATATGAAAGTGTGAGTGATTATAAATTGGTTTTATAGTAGTACTGAGTACATTGGATATTTTTTTCCATTCCTGAGATACTTTACTAAGAAGAATATTTTCTAGCTCCATCCACGAAAACATAAGAGGTAAAGTCTCCATCTTTTTTAAATGCTGCATAGTCTTTCATGGTATACATATATCATAATTTATTCATCCATTCATGTGCCGATGGGCACTTGGGCTTCTTCTAAGACTTGGCAATTATGAATTGAGCAGCAATGAAAAATCTGGTGCAAATATCTTTGTTGCCGAGTGATTTTTTTCATTCTACTTTTTGAGACATATCTGCAACTTCAGCTTCTAGCTATTATTGAATATTTTCTGTCTGCTATCATATTTTTAAATCTCCCTCTCTTTTGTTTATTTTTATTTTTTGAGACAGAGTCTCACTATTTCACCGTTGGTAGAATGCTGTGGTATCACAGTTCACAACCTCAAACTCTTGGGTTTAAGCGATCCTCTTGCCTCAGCCTCCCAAGTAGCTGGGACTACAATCTCAAGAGATTTTTCTGCTATCTTTTGTACTATTTCTTTATGGGTGCCGTATATACTCTCAGTTCTCTGAGAAGAGTGTTTTCTTCTGCTCTCTGCATTGACTCTCTGTCTAGTAGACCTTGGCTATTGGTTTGTACATAGTTTTCTAAGGGTGATGCAGAAAACTACTTAGCTGGGGCTTTCCAGCTGATAGGCTTCACTATAGATTGATCAGGAAGAGAATCAACAATTTTGGGAGGAAACTCCCAACTAAGAGTATCTAGTTTTCTTTTGGGGCTGGTTTATTTTCCAAAAGGAGGACACTTCAAATTTGACCTAGTGTATATGATTTGCAGACTACCTAAGGCTGGCAGAGATTTGTCATTCTGTATGTAGAGTTTTATTTAATCCCATTGCTTTCAATATGGTGCACCTGGTCCTCACTGCAGCGGTGCCCATTAATCTGGTCCTCTTTCTAGTTCAAATTCTCCAGAGTAGCATACTCTCTGGCCGGTTTTGCGGACTTTCTATCTATCCTCTGTTTCTAACTTTATGCACACTAACTGTCCTGGTCCCCTCTGGGGTTCTACAGTAGGAATCTACTTTTTGGTGCTTTCCCCCAACATAAGATCTTGGTCGTCAGTGTGTACTGACATACTAATCAGGTTACTACATGTTGATCTTTGCATATTTAATTTCCAGCCTCTGAACATTTCTTGTCATCTTTTATGTGTCTTCCTTATTAGTGTCCTGTTACTGTTGGGAACAAGATAAACGCATCTATTCAATCAAGTTAAGACGTTTACTCCATTTCTGTATAATGTTTTCTGGCTGGAACATTGCAGATGTTAGGGGACTCCTCTGCTCTTCAGCTCCTTCCTTTTCTATACTGCAGTGTGGTACTCTCTTGGCTGGGAATGTAGCATTCAGGGTATGTTGCCTTTTCTTTTGTGAATGGAACTCATGCATTTTAGACACCATATCTAAACTATGCTTTCAGCACAATGCTGGGAATAAGGAAAGGACATCCTAATTTAATTTAACTTTTAAAATAGGAATTATTTCCAGTTTTGTTAAGAAAGGTATCTATTGTGGGCGGTAGAGGGCATATAAATCAAAATCTCTGAGAAAATTCAACGGCAGATTGTAACTGTGATTATATGCTAACCAAAATACGATGAACTTGTAATGTAGTCTTACTTTAGACACTTGAGTTAGGCGGCACATTTATAGAATGTCCTACCCCCTTTCCCATGGTGAATAAATTATCACACTAATCTTTAAAGAGAGTTACAAAGAAATTGTAAAAAATATATTCCTATATTTTATGTTGAGTGAAACATAGCTGCAAATTTATTTACATCCAGAAATAAGTGCATTTAGACAACTATTTCTTCTCTGAGTTAATCTTAAAGTGATTAGACAGTCTTGTCCAGCTGGAGAATAATATACTTAGTTTGTATCCGTGTTTATATTTGATTCTTAATTTTTATTTACAAGTACAATATATGTCATCGCCTAAAAGCTAGATCCTGAGGAAGGATTTTGGTTTTTAGCAATAGCTCCATTATTCCTCTGCTCTCAATTCAGGTTTCAGCCTGCAAAAATATTTTTTTCCAAGGTGTATTTGATTTGCCCTCCCAATGTCCCTAACCAGAAGGGAACCACAGAAGAAAACATTGCTGAAGACATCCATTCTCATTGCTTGCGTAGACCTGATTCACTAAGAAAATAGGAAAAGCTTAAATGAAAAACATTCTAGGGAAGTGACACCATATAAGGCAGTGGGTGAGCCACAACTGTGGGTGTAATTTTTTTTTTCTCCTCTCTCTCTTTCAACAGGGAAACACATCGCCTCTTCCTCCCACTGTCCCAGACTGTCTGCGGGCTGATGTCAGGGTTGCTCCTTCTGAGAGCCAAAAATGTTCCTTCTATTTAGCAGACAAGAATATCACCCACGGCTTCCTCTATCCTCCCGGTTAGTAGAACTCTTTTTTAGAGTAGTAACTTAGAAAGCCCTCATCAGCTGGATGTGGGCATGTGCCTTAAACATACACTCCCCATCAAAACGATCTGCTTGGGCTCAGCGAGCTGCCTGGGAGGCTTCCAGTGGTTGTGGAATGGCCAGGGCAGCCCAGCGGCTATAATAAAGAATAAGAAATTCCGCAGTGGGACCCACACATCAGCTCTCATCTGGTCCAGATGTTTAGAGAGTTCGGCAGGTTTAAGTTTAATTGAAAAAGTGGAGATTCTTTGCAGAGAGGGGTAAGCATCTAAAAAAACCATTTCTTTTGGCTCCTGCCCAAGCTAAGGTCTGCCCGGAGAAGGCAGCCGCAGCTGTGTCTGTGAAAAGAAATCAGGCCGGAACGCAGGCTGATTGCGTGTGCTGTGTGTCCAACAGCTGGAAGCTGCAGATTAAACAGCCAAATGAACTTTATGTTTTATTTAATTTTATTTTTTTCAAGAAAGGATCTCTCTTGGGAACATGCAAAAGCCAGTGTGAGTTTTCTAAAACTCAAGCCTCTTTCCGGTGCAGCAGGAAATGTCATTTCTTTATTGTTCATGAGATTTTCAACAATTTCAGTTTCTGGGAATGGGTTTACTCCTGAAACTTGGCTTCATTTTTCTCAAAGCCATGGCCCAAAATGGTCAATTTAGATATTTACAATTTGGAGATTCTTGAATTTATAGTGGAAGAAATGGCTTGATGGAAGCAAGTATCATATCAAGTTCAAACCCCTGACACAGAATTAGGATAGATAAACTGACATTAAAAAAAAAAATCTAGATACAATTAGGGGTGCCAAATTTATACAAACTCTATGGTAAATGTTACATAGTTGCAATGTTTTATTACTAAAGGTTTTTAAATTGGCATATAAAATTGTATCTGTTAAGCTATATTAGCTAACGTATATTTGTCTTGACAAGGAACTGAAATTAATAACTAAACAACTTGCCTCAGAAAATTAAGGATAAAATGAAACTCCCTTCTAACTCTCCACTACAAATGCTAGCTGTTTATTAGAAATAGAAATTCTATGTTAAACATATTCTATTTTTCTCTGAAATAGAGGCAATGTTATGTTTATTGCCCTTCCAACTGTTGGGGCTTAGTTTAAAACGGAGAAAAATTTATTGGGGGCCCTGAGGACCATGGGAATTTTTAAGAAAAAATGTTGCTTGATTCTCTTTGCCTTTAGTTTAAATATGTAAAGTCTAACAGAAACCTCATAAAGCGGAATCATGCAAATATTTGTCTTTCTGCAAATGGTTTATCCCCCTTAACATGATGGTCTCAAAGTTCACCCATGTTGTCAAATTATCTAAATTAATCAAATTCATGGAATCAGAGAGAAATGGTGGTTGCATAGGGGATGGGGAAATGGGGAATTCCTAATTAATGGCCATAAAGTTTCAGTCAAATAAGAGATCTGCTTTACAACATTGGACCTAGGGTCAACAAATGCTGTAGCATGCTCTTAAACGTTTATCAAGAGGATTGATCTCATGTTAAATGTTCTTAACAAAATAAAAATAAAGCGGAAAAAGTATTACAATAAACTTTTGTAGGTTTTCAGCTTTTATTCCTCACAATAATTCTGTGATAGACGCTGTGAGACACAGGAAAGAGAGAGGGACACAGCACTTTACCAGAGTGCGGCTGGGAGCCGTGGAGCTGGGGTTCCCACGCCGGCTCTGGGTTCCCACCACTGAACACTCTCAGTGCTCAATGGCACTTCCACTCGTCCTCGGAGCCCATTTGTGTGGTGTTCCCATCTGCAGCCTTCATTGAGTAAAAAGTCATTTTCTTAAGTACATTTTATTTTGGAAGAGAGTCACTTATAACGGCATTAGTATTTTGTGCGCATTCAATAGCTAGGCGTTCCTATCTGGTATTATATTTGTTTCTTGAGCGGCTATAACAAATGACCACAAACTGTTGGCTTAAAACAACAGAAATATATTCTCTCATGGTTCTGGAGGCTGGAAGTCTAAAATGGAGGTGTTGACAGGGTTCCCGCTCCCTTTGAAGACTCCAGGGGAGGATCCTTCCTCTGTCTTCCTGGTGGCTCCAGGCATCGCTTGGCATGTCGCTGCATCACTCTGTTCCCTGCCTGTGTCATCACAGAGACTTCTCCCAGGCGTTTCTCCTCTTCTCCAATCTCACTCTCCAAATAAGCGCACCAGTTCCTGGAGGGAGAGCCCACGCCGATTGCCTCACTTTAGAGAGCCTACAGGGTCTCTAAAGGAGCTAGTAGGTCTGCAAAAACCCCATTTTCAAATAAGTTTACATTTACAGGTGTAGGGAGTTAGGACTTGACTACATCTTCCTGTGGATGAAATCAACCCACTCGTAGGTATCAAGTGCATGTAGGGCCTGCATTATAGATGACTTCTATGAGAAAGGACTCAGGGTTTCTGTTTTGACTGTTAATAAAATCATATTAATATGTAATAGCAATAGGCCTATTATTTAATATGTTATATATTCTTTTATAGCTAGATTTAATTAGATCTATTTGTTTTGCAGCAAACAATAGAACTCCTGATAGTCAATATGATGCTTTAATTACAAGTAATTTTGTACCTATGTATGAAGAATTCAAAAGTAAGTATGTATGTAGGTTATTAATTTTAAAATACTTAAGCAACTTCCTGAATTTCCAACCTAAGCACATTTTTTATTATAATTGATTTTGACATTAAAAATGATTTTGTTCTAATGTTTTAAATGTGGGGACAGGAAGGCTCACTAACATGGTTTGTTTTCTACTTGCTTCAACTTGAAGTGACTTTAAAATTCTGATAATTTGTGTTTAAGCCTTAATTTACCTGGAAAGAGCTATTCACAAAATTAAATTTTATTGACACGCACCATAAGTAAATGAAAGGTAAATGTTTGTCCCAGAGCAATAATTAATAAGACATGTGTTCTAGTTTTAACAATTGCTCTCTTACAAGTGGCCCAACCCTGGGGACAAATTTGGAGATATATTTAATAGTAATTTCAAGACTACAACTATAGCAAACAAAAAGCTATCATCAAAGTAGATGCTTATTTTTGTTATGTGGACTATGTTGTAGAATTACCTAATCACCACTGACAATTATTGAAGCAGAATTTCTTGCTATTTAAATGTACATATCTATAATAGAAAATATTTCCATATTCAGTAGTGGTTGACATTTTTAGCAATTTATTCTTTTATTTTTAGAAATGTGGGACTACTTTCACAGTGTTCTTCTTATAAAATATGCAGAAGAGAGAAATGGAGTCAATGTGGTTAGTGGACCGATATTTGATTATAATTACGATGGCCATTTTGATGCTGCAAATGAAATTATCGAGTAAGTAATTTGACTTTTTGACTGAGCAGTAGGGTATTATGAAGAAAAATATCTGGATAATTTAAACAAAGTCTCTGTATTTTAAATATTATATAATATGGAGTACATACACAAGCAGATGTTATTGTTGATAATTTTGTACAGCCAAAATTTAAACTAATGGGCAAACAAAACATTTCCAGGAAAAGTTTAACAAAAACTTTATTTGGAAAATTTCTAAACTAGTGGGAAAAGATAAACATTTTGTAAAGGCTAAGGAGATAGGGAACTAACTCCATGAACTATCAATAAATATAAAACCAGTCCAATGATAAGTGGGAAAATAAAGATTAAGGTAAATTTCACAAGAATAGTGAATGATACATACACAGAAGCATTTCCCAAGAGAAGGCGCAGAAAACTAGTTCTACTAAACTTTACATCTTAGTACTAAGACTGGCCATAACAGGTTGCTTAGAATAAGTTTTTAATGCAGCGAATAGTAATAGAGTTTTAGATAGAAGTTTCATCTATCATTTCTCTTTATTATCAAAATACAGGAAGGGAAAAACTAAACAATTGTACTTTCAAAGCCTAGATGTTGTAAAGCAGTGATTTTTACCTACAACTTTATGACTAGTAAGTCTGTGGCCTTCTATTTTGTTCATGTCCCGTTTCAGTGTTTACTGGTTCTACCTTCCCCCACTTAGTAAGTCTAACACTTCTGTAGCACTTTATTTATGCAGGGCACTTTCTAAGTACTCTATAGATCACCCAATCTGGGAAGATATCCTACATTAAGTTCCATTAGCCCCTACTTAGAATTGAGGGAATGTGAGGCACGAAGAGGTTAAATAACATAGCTAAATTTTTTAACTACTAAGTGGTAAAGTCAGAATATGACCCAGACAATCTGGCTCTGAGTCCATGTTCTAACTCACAATAATATTTTTCTATTTATACCCACTTGTATCAGTGGACTCAATAATCATTCTCATTAGAGAATGAGAATAAAATACATAAAAGTAAAATTTATAAGCTATGCCTTATAACTTATAAATCATTATCATCTGAAACCAAGGTTGCATGGGTGTCTGTCACATCAGCTGGGTGGATTTATCCCCAAGTCTATACCGTGAAGTTGTTAGTATGGGATCACTCTTTATTAAAACTGAGGAAACTTAGTAAGTCTAAGGTGCTGGAGAATGAGGGCAAGTCCAAATGTCATAGCTAGATCTGGGTCTGGGTTCCATATTCTCAGTGCCAGCGCTGTTAGAAAACACCACTATGAAGTTTAAAGCTAATAAAACTGGGAAACGGCCTTGGCACCCGTAGCACAGTTGTTATGGTGCCAGCCACATACACCGAAGTTGGCGGGTTCGAGTCCAGCCCAGGCCAGCTAAACAGCAATGACAACTGTAATTACAACAACACAAATAGCCACGCATTGTGGTGGGCGCCTGTAGTGCCAGCTACTTGGGAGGCTGAGGCAAGAGGATCGCTGAAGCCCAAGAGTTGGAGGTTGCTGTGAGCTGTGACACCATGGCACGTGACATAGTCAGACTCTGTCTCAAGGAAAAAACAAAAACAAAAACACTGGGAAACACAGGTGGCAAAACATCAAGCTCTGCTCTTGTTTGTATTCTAATATTTTCCCATAATGCTGGAATGTCTGAACTGAAACTTCTACTACAAATGTCTTTTGACTAATGAAATTAAAAAGAAAAAATACATGCTAGGACTCTATTTTCTATTCATTGCTTTCTTTCACTAGAGTTTTACCTTGGCCTTTCTTTAAAACTACATAAAGATATTTATAGTCTTTAGATGCAAAAATATAATATCGTTGAATCTTTTCAATTGTGTTTTTAGACACGTGGCCGGCACCAGCGTTCCCATCCCAACTCACTACTTTGTAGTGCTGACAAGTTGTAAAAACAGGAGCCACACACCCGAAAACTGCCCTGGGTGGTTGGACGTCCTCCCATTTATCATCCCTCATAGACCTACCAATGTGGAGAGCTGTCCTGTGAGTACGCTTTGGGAGAGAAAAGGATTATCTTAGAGTTCATTGGGCTTTATAAAAGGGGCTCAGATTAAAATCTATTTGTTAGGCATTTCATGGTTATAGTTGTAGTAAAAATGGCTTCATATTTGAGCTGTTCCTTACACTATTGATTTCGATGTAATCAAATCATTTAAACATATATCTGCATACAAGAACAGGTGTTTGTATAGGCATGCATTATAAATTTTACTTTTAGGTATTTTATTCTCACTCACTAATAAGGAAATGGGTGAGATATCTTATTAATCTTATTCTGGACATAAACCTTAGGTTCCCTATCCCAAAGTTGGCACTAAATTAATGTTTCCTGAATGAATATATAAATATGAAATTTGATCAACTGGAAACATGAGGTGTGAAATTAATTTTACATACACATACACACCAAATAAGTTAGTTTAGGTAACATCTTTTTTTAACATCATGCATCTTTCTTGATCAAGACAAATAATATGCAAATAGTTGCTTCAGTTTGCATAGATTCTTTATAGGAAAAAAAATGTATCCACGAAGTTGTTTTTTACTGATGTCATTCAATGAATGTATTGAATACCTATTAAGTGCATAGTATTATGATAAAAACTCTTTAGAATACACAAAGGAGGAATATATTGCCCCTGCCCTCAAGGAGGTTTATACAGCTTTGATATATAAATGAGCTATGAGGTCAGTCAATAATACAAGAATTATTTTGGCTCGGTGTCTGTAGCACAGTGGTTATGGTGCCAGCCACATACACCGAGGCTGGCAGGTTTGAATCCGGACTGGGCCAGCTAAACAACAATGACAACTGCAACAAAAAATAGCCGGGCATTGTGGTGGACACCTGTAGTCCGAACTATTTAGGAGACTGATAGGGCAAGATAATCACTTATGCCCAAGAGTTTGAGGTTGCTGTGGGCTACGATGCCACTGAACTCTACAGAGGGTGACAAAGTGAGACTCTGTCTCAACAGAAATAAATATAAATAAAAATAAAAACTGGATATTAAAGCTCATGTTCTAGGCCAGATTGGGATTCATCAATATTTTGTGTACTATGGGAAGTATTCACACCTGGAAATCTAGGAAGCTGGAAGGAGATACAAGAAGCACAGGAGAGGGGCAGATACATTGTTCTAGGATTTCAGAGGAGAGAACGTGACATTTTAGCTGGGTCTTGCGGAAAGGATTTTACATGAATGAATGATCTTTCTGTGACTAAAGGTGGAGGCCAATGTTACAGGCTGAACAGTGGGCCACTCACTGTTCTAAAATGAGGAAGAAAAGTTTCCAACTAAGAAACTTACAGGACATATTGAGTTGAAGAATCACTTTCTGTTTCTTATCAGAATTTGATTAGCACCATGTTCTTAACCAACTGAGATACCAGCCAGCTCTCAGCATTTTATTTAGTTGAGTCATAAGGATAACACATCATTTTTCACCTCTTCTTCCAATGGCAGACGCTGACAACTGATAATGTAGTACTATTTACCATGAAAATCAGGATTAAATAGTTCTTTAGTACAGAGGTTCTGAGTAGCCATTATGGAGTAGGTATAATGGGTATGCAAGGAGGAGACTATTTGCTGTCCTTGCTGTAGACCCTCATGACCTTCTATCAGGACTTCTGGAAATGAATCTTTTTTTTTTCTTTTTTTTGAGAATGAGTCCCACTATGTCTTCCTCGGTAGAGTACTGTGGCGTCACAGCTCACAGCAACCTCAAAATCTTGGGCTTAAGCAATTCTCTTGCCTCAGGCCTCTCAAGTAGCTCAGACTACAGGCTTCCACCACAACATCTGGCTATCTTTTTGCTGCACTTGTCATTGTTGTTTAGCTGGCCCAGGCTGAGTTCAAACCCGCCAACTTTGGTGTATATGGCTGGTGCTGTAACTACTGTGCTACATGCACCAAGCCTGGAAATGAATCTTAAATAAATTTGCTGACTCCTATTTTCCTCCTATACACTTGTGGATACTACTCCCAAATTATTCATCTTTAAATTTAGTTTTCATTGTGTCATATTCCTTCACTTGAAGACTTTAGATCATCTATCTATGAAAACCAAAAACAAATGGAAAACTCCCAGTTTGTACTTAAAGTCTCTACACAATTTGCCCTCAGTGGACCTTGCAGGTGGCCCATGTTCCAGGCCAACTAGAGTCTTTAAAATTATTTGAACATATCTTGAGTTTTCCTACTTTATCATTGTTGTAGAATTCCCTTCTTTCTCATCTGTTAAAAGTTCCACGCCTGTGACTCATCGAATAGGGCACTGGCCCCATATACCGAAGGTGGCGGGTTCAAGCCCAGCCTCGGCAGAACTGCAAAACAGAAAAATAGCCAGGCATTGTAGTCCCAGCTACTTGGGAGGCTGAGGCAAGAGAATCGCCTAAGCCCAGGAGTTGGAGGTTGCTGTGTGATGTCATGGCACTCTACCGAAGGTGATAAAGTGAGACTTTGTCTCTACCCCCCCCCCAAAAAAAATTTCCACCTGCATGTCAAGGTAAAGTGAAAATAGTCTGTGGCCATCCCTGATCATCCAAAGTAGAAGAGATTTCCCCCAAATTAATAGTGTATCATCTCTATTGAGTGGGACATCATCACTAACGAACTGGACATTATTAAAGATTTTGAGGAATTTGCAGTATACCAATAAGCATATGACATATAAAGATGAGACATAATGTGATGAGTATGTGAAGCAAACTCAAACCAACCCATGATTCTATGAGGAATTATGAAGTTAATTAGATGTGAATGTCAATTAGATGTGGAAGAGAAGGAAGGGAGACAGTCAAAAATCACTGAAAACCTAGGCATGACTGTCTAAGAAATGTGTTAGATAATCTGTTGTTTTGGGAAGGATGGACTTGCTCCTTGTGTTCTTCATTTTGAGAGACTAGTTGAATATGTAGGAGAAATAGTATAGAGTAGAACTTAAATGCATGGGTTTAGGAGTTGGACATCCTAGGTCAAGTTAATGACTTGTCCTTTTTGGGTAAATAACTTTATGTCAGTTTGCTTTTTTGTTATATCTAATCAGTATAAGAAATTTACTTTTTCTGGCCAGATTGCAGTGGCTTATGCCTGTAGTCCTAGCACTCTGGGAAGCTGAAGTGGGTAGATTGCTTGATCTTAGGAGTTTGAGATCAGCCTGAGCTTGATCTTAGGTGTTTGAGATCAGAGGAATGAGACCCCATCTCGAAAAAATAGCCAGGCATTGTGGCAGGTGCCTGTACTCCTAGCTACTTGGGAGGCTGAGGCAAGAGGATCACTTGAGCCCATGAGTTTGAGGTTGCTGTGAGCTATGACACCATCACACTCAACCCCAAGATGACAGAGTGAGACTCTATCTCAAAATAAATAAATAAATCACTTCTTGTATAAAATTGTTGAGAAGATTAGATGAGATAATCTATATAAAACTCTAAGAGTCCCCAATATATAATAAACAAATGGTGGCCATTGTAAAGGAATCATATGTTATGATGGAGTTACATACAACACAAAGTGATTTTGAATGCCCTATAAGCAAATTACCCAGAAAGTACAGTATATACACAAATTGTTCCTTAATAAGCCCAAACCAGCCAGTATTTCCACTAGCATTAAAATATGTGATTGTGTTTTAAGCACCTGATGAAATGGCTAGCTTGCTTTAGGCATCACATTTCATGAAAGCAATGTACTTTAAATATTCTAGACACTGGATATATAGAGATACTTCTGTTAAAGGGACCAGTTTCAGGTACAGGGAGAATGGGGAGCAAAGATCCCCTGGGCAAGGGCAAACACCCCGAGAAAAAGAGAAAAACAGAGAAATAAGCTAAGCAAGGCAGAAAAAAAGCAGTTTAACTGGGTTACTTTTTTTTTGAGATAGAGTCTTATTTTGTCACCTCGGTAGAGTGCTGTGGTGTCATAGCTCACAGCAACCTCAAACTCTTGGGCTCAAGTGATTGTCTTGCCTCAGCCTCTTAAGCAGCTGGGACTACAGGTGCCTGCCACAACACCCAGCTATATTTAGAGACAAGGTCTCACTATGGCTCAGGCTGGAATTGAACTCATGAACTCAGGCAATTCACCCGCCTCAGCCTCCCAGAGTGCTAAGATTACAGGTGTGAGGCACTATGCCCAGCCCTTAGCTAACTTACTTTTAAACCAGTAGCTAAATTACTTATCTGAGCAGTTCCTGCCCTTACTGACCTGTAAGGGACACAGCTTGCAAACACCCCTGCTGGGTCTGTAAACATTCTGAAGAAGTAAAGGCTGTAGACAAAGATATGTGCAAAGCTTGGAAAGGAACAGTAACTGCCCAGTCAACAGTCAAAGCAAATATCCATTATGGGGATTTGTATTATGGCCAGGGCAGAAATCAAGGGAACAGCTTGAGCCCTGAAATATGGGCAGGAGGGTTTGTACCCTAATCATGGAGGAAGATGCCTCTGAGTGGAGATCAGAGGAAGACTCCTCTCTTCCACAGATTCGTCAGAATCTGCTGTTGCGTCTGCTCCACAGATAAGTAAAGGGGATTAACCTCCCCCAAGGAATCCGTATGCATGGCCATAGACAGGAGGCTGCCCCAGCACAGCGCTCAGGTTTCAGCTTTCTCAAGACTGCTCAGACCCTTAAAGTTAATGATTATAGACAGAATAAGAACTAACATGCTTACTCAGAGCATGATGATGTTTTTGTTTCCTTCCTCAGTTTTCCCTCTGGGCTAAAGGAGCAAATAGCCTTCAATAAAAGCTGAGTGGAACAAACACTCAGGGCCACTTGCTGGAACCCCCCAAGCTTGTGGAGGTCCCCTGTGTTCCCACCTTTGAAAACTCTATTCTGTGGGTCCTCTTTATCTCTCGCTGCTTTTCACTTCATTTTTCTTCAGTTGACCGCCACCAGTTCCACAGGTTTAAGGGACCCTGCCCCTGGGGCAGGACCCTATCATTCAGGAATGATAGATTCATAATTCCAGCTCATGCTTCATCTAGGGAATTAGAGCTGTATTTCCATATTTACTGTTCCCCTCCCTGTCCTTTCCATTCTTTGGTTTACCTCCTTTTACTTCTCCTCCATTTTCATATTGTTGGATTCCTATCAGATCAGTGAGATTGCAGCCATGAGTCCAAATGAGTATCAGTATTGTAAATTGCTCAGCAGATATTGGAAGGTACAGGGATGGATTTGGAAGAGAAATCAGAGCTGCTGAACTAGGTTTGGTGTTAAATTATAGGAGTGAAATAAAGTTGACAAGGGGGATAAAGGTGGAGACAAGATCCCAAATAAAATTGAAGGAAATATCTGTACTTCTAGGGTGGAGAGAGATTGAGTCTGCTAAGGAAACAGAAGGGATCGTCAACAAGTAAATAGTAGAGCTATGGAATACAGAGGACGAAAGTTCAGAAGCATGGGGACATCAACTAGGTGAAAGCTCGGTTATGTCATCCTTCACACAGCAGTGGCATTAGTGTGATAGCAGCAATCATCAGACTGGAAGTGGCCAAGGAGAGTGAATAAGGAAGTAGGTTGGGCAGAGAAATACGGAAACTGACATTGTCTCAACAAATGAGTGCATTTTGAGAGTGTGCAGTACTCCTATTTCTATAACAGGTCATAAATATAATATGTATATAAACCAAAGTATATATTTAAATATAGCTCATTAAAATACATCTGCTGGGTTGCTGTTCTGTTAGGGTGCACTGGGATGGCTAGGGCAGTAGTCTACAGCTGGCTTTTGTTCCTATTTATTGGTGTCAGTAACTTACTTGGTGATAAATAATTTCCATATCACCTCATTGTAGATATAATTATGTTTTATACTTTATAGCCACTTCATTGCAATATTAAAAAGATGGAAAACTGTTGAGTGTTCAGTAAATATTTAATTAAATTGATACTAAAAACAAGCCGGTAGAGTCATATAAACCAAGTAGGAGAAAACATTATGGAAAAAAGTGATCAAAAATATTATGCCGCTGAAAAGTGAAATAGTAACAGCAAGGTAGAAAGACTTTGAAGTAGATTCCCAGTGGAAGGATGAGCTCAAATTAGCATACTGCATATTTATTTTGTAAAAACGAACACACATCATGAATCAATGTTGAGAGGTTAGCAAGAAACTGTATTTCCTCTTACACTTCCTCTGTCTCAGATAGTGGCTATTTTGAGCTTGCATACTTAAAACAAGTAAAGTTCTATGCTAAAGTCAAATGAAAATTATTAAAAAACTCATCTAAAAAAATCATCTAATTTAACAACTTTGAAACTTTCTTATTTGTTAATATTTCACTGAAAATTAGCAATATCATATATATAATAGAAAATTAATAAAGAGTAAAGAATATCATAGAAATCCATAGTTCTAAGTTATTAAATTTTATATTGTAAGAAAATTATTTAAAGTCAAATGGCCAATGGCAGTGCCTATGGTTCACTGGGTAGGGCTCCAGCCCCATATACTGAGGGTGGTGGGTTTGAACCTGGCCCCGGCCAGCTAAAACAGCAGTGGCAACTGCATCAACAAAAAAATAGCCAGGCGTTGTGGCGGGCATCTGTAGTCCCAGCTACTTGGGAGGCTGAGGCAAGAGAATCACCTTTAGCCCAGGAGTTGGAGGTTGCTGTGAACTGTGACACCATGGCACTATACCATGGGTGACAGAGTGAGACTCTGTCTCAAAAAAAAAAAAAGTCAAATGATCAATACACATCTGAAAAGATACTCAACTGTAATAGTACTCAGGGTAACAAATTTCACACCCATGGGGTTAGGCAAAGAGAAAATAGGGATTATCTTGGGTTGCTTATGGAAGTGAACTGGTATAAACACTTTGAGGAGTGCACGATTTAATATCTGATAAAGTTAAAATTGAATATACTTTCTGGCCCAGCAATTTTATTTATACTCATGCTCAGGAACACAGGATACATATGCCATGTTACTTATTATAGTATTATTTATAATAGCAACAATGTTACCAACATGTCAATGAAAGGGCTGCACCCAGTGGTTCATACCTGTAATCCTAGCACTCTGAGAGGCTGGCGTAGGGGGATTGCCTGAGCTCACATGTTCGAGACCAGCGTGAGCAAGACTGAGACTCTGTCTCTAAAAAACAGCCAGGTGTTGTGACGGGCACCTATGTTCCCAGCTACTGGGAAGGCTGAGGGAAGAAGATCGCTTAAGCCCAAGAGTTTGAGGTTGCTGTGAGCTGTGATGCCATAGCACTCTACACAGAGCAACAAAGTGAGACTTTGTCAAAAAAAAGTCAATGAAGAAAATGTTTGCTATATTTCAGTAAGGGAATATCACTGTGGATATGTTACACACATAATAATGAATGAAAAAATAATTGGAGAATACAAGTTATAATATCATTTATATAAATTTGAAAAGTCACTAATACCATATACTGATGCACTATTGTTTGACGGACCAGATTCTTAGTGACTGGCAATAATGTTTGGTTCTAAAAAGGGGAACATTGGGAACTTAGCTTCATCTGCAATATTTTATTTCTTTTAAAAACTTATATCTGAAGTAAATATAACTTTGTGGTGGATTATGTTTGTTATGGTACACTTGGTACTTTTGTTTTCTTTTAATTTTTTTTTTATTGAATCATAGCTGTGTACATTAGTTCAATCATGAAATTAAGATTTAAGGCAATAAAAATCAGAGGAGAAAGGACAACTTTTAAGTAATAAAAAATATTTATGCTCATGAAAAATCATATCCTGTGAAAAATAGTCTGTGTTTTTCTTTTCAGGAAAATAAACCGGAAGATCTGTGGGTTGAAGAAAGATTTAAAGCACACGTTGCACGGGTTCGAGATGTAGAACTTCTTACTGGGCTTGACTTTTACCAAGAAAAAGGACAGCCTGTTTCTGAGATTTTGCAACTAAAGACATATTTACCCACTTTTGAAACCATTATTTAAACTAATAGCATGTACTTAATGTATAATTAATGTATAAAGCAATTTTGTCAAAATGTTAATGATCTAATGATTTTTTTCCTGGAGAATTATAAAATAAATTTTTTATTTTCCCTTAAGTCTATGTAAAGCCAGAATTTTCATTATTCCCTTTTCTCTTTTCCATTTCAATAAGTATGTATTATTTTTATTATATATATATTTTTAGACAGAGTCTCCCTATGTCGCTCCCAGTAGGGTGCCGTGGCATCAGAGCTCACGGCAACCTCAAACTCTTGGGGTCAAGTGATTCTCCTGCCTCAGCCTCCCAAGTAGCTGGGACTACAGGTGCCGCCCACAATGCCTGGCCATTTTTTGGTTGCAGTTGTCACTGTTGTCTAGCTGGCCCCGGCTGGGCTGGAACCTGCCAGCCTCGGTGAACATAGCTGGCATCACAACTATTGTGCTACAGGTGCCGAGCCTGAATATGTATTATTTTAAAGGTTTTTTTTTGTATTATCTTATACTGTATTATCTTTTTTTGTATTATCTTATACTATTCTTATTCTTTTTCTTTCTTTGTTTTTTTGAACTATAATCTCACAATAGATTATACCTTCCTTATTACATATATTATCCTATTCATAATCTTTAGCTATATTTTTCTGCCTAGAATTTATCTAAACAAAAGGGAGAACAAGAGAAGTAGGTATCACTTTGGAATTAAATCAACTCTATATTAGTTTTCTCATAAAACTTTTTACATTTGATAATGAAGTAATATGTACTAAAAAAGTATATAAGGTTCATTCAGTGGTTTCAGCTGTAAAAACTATTTCAACAGATGTTCTTTGCACAAATTCAAACATCATCTTTTATGATGGCAGAAACCAGAAAACAACCCAAAAGACTGGTTAAATAAATTATGGAATGTGTTTAAACAAAATATAGGATACTTTTCCACCTCTATGAAGAAAGAAGCAGGCTGGGCGCTGTGGCTCATGCCTGTAATTCCAGCACTCTGGGAAGCTGAGGCAGAATTTTGCGACCAGCCTGAGCAAGAGTGAGACCCTGTTTCTAAAATTAGCCGAGTGTTGTGGCAGGCGCCTGTAGTCCCACCCACTTGGGAGGATGAGGCAAGAGGATCACTTGAGCCAAAGAGTTTGAGGTTGCTATGAGCTGTATGATGCCACAGCACTCTACCAAGGGCAACAGAGTGAGACTCTGTCTCAAAAAACAAAAAGGAAAGAAGCAGACCTGTATCTTGAATGTTTGGCTATTGTTAAATGATAAACCACATGGTAGAACAATCTGTGGGGGAGGCTGCCATTTTACAGGGGCCAGCAAACTTCTGTGAAGGACCAGATGGTGAGGCTTTAGGCGATGCAGTCTCTGTTACAACTACTGATTTTGCTGTTCCGAAAAAGAAGCAGTCATAGATAATACACAAAGAGAATGGGAATAGTTGTGTTCCAATAAAACTTTATTTATTAAAACAGGTGGCTGGCTGGATTTGGTCCCCAGGCTAGAGTTGGTCCTCGCCTAATTACCTAATAAAGTTTGGGTTAAGAGAGGCATGAATTAATAGTAAGAGGAGAAAAGAAATGTTTTATTCTGTGTTCTTTTTACTGCCTAATTAAAAAAAGAAAAAGAAAAAGAAAAAGAAAAAACCTCTCTATATGTATTTCTTTAAGTTTTCAAAATATGGTTATGAACCAAAGCTATCCTACTTCTTATTTCAGGAGCAATACTACTGGTCGGATTTTTGAATTGCCAGACTGGCGATGTTCTCTAGATTCTTCTCTGGTATAAAGATGAGTTCATCCAGGGACAGAGGCTTTTCTGGTGTTGAAAAGTCTTGTGACCTGACCTTCAAGGAAAATAAATCCAGTTGCTTTCTAGCTCTATTAGGATTTCAATCAAATTATGGTCATTAATTATAACTAATTGAAATGTTAGTTTAGTGCCACTGGATTTTTTTTTTTGAAAAATTTCTTCACTTATGGGATTTAATTTTAAAATGTATACAGGATAAAATGTGCAGTGCAGAGAGTCTGAAAGACGAAACACAAATAGTAAACTATTTGCAGATTTACAGCAATAAAGTTGATATCTTTTATATAGACACGATTTCTCCAGTAAATGTTCTCTTGCCCCCACTGTGACCTGGAAACAGGAAAAGATCACCTGACATTTAGACCCCCTTATAGGGAGACAAATGGTGCGTGGTTACAATATTGAGCCAAGTTTAATAACTCTGGGTGTCCTCATAGTTTCTGAGCTCCTCTAAAAGTGGCTAGATTGTTGAGGGCTAGATGTAGAAATAAAAAGATCAGTCTGAGAAAAGCTAAAGTTGTACTTTTTTTACACAGAGATTATACAATGTTATACCTTCCTTTGCATACTCATTATTCTATTAAAAAGAAACATGTATGTATAAAATAATTCTGATTGAATGAATACTGATGATTTAAGGGGTCATGGACTAATAGGGGATTCGCAATTTTTACTTTATAACTTTCAGTTTGTAGCCTACATTTTACAATGAGCTTGTTTTATTTAAAAATGTGAAAACGTAAACAATAGTTGTGCAGTTTAAAACGATTTTTAGAAAGAATTTTATGTATATAGAAAGGCTGTAAGAATAGTATAAAGAAGTTATTACAACCTTTACTCAGCTTTACCACTTGCTAATATTCTCACTGTGTATTTTCATATGTATCTTTTTTATCCCTGAACTTTCTGAGAGTTCATTATAGTCAGACATGCCCAGTGTGTATTTGCTAAGATTAAGGACATTAACTCCCACAACCATAGTCATTATAATGTCAATATAATACTATATACATAATCTAATTTACAGACCTATCTAATTTTTCTTTTTTTCCTTCCTTTCTCTTTTTTCTTTCTGAGTCAGAGTCTCACTTTGTCACCCTCAGTAGAGTGCCATAGTGTCATAGCTCACAGCAACCTCAAACTCTTGGCTCAAGCAATTCTCTTGCCTCAGCCTCCCAAGTAGCTGGGAATATAGGCGCCTGCCTCAATGCCTGTGAGCTGAGGCAATCCACCCGCCTCAGCCTCCCAGAGAGCTAAGATTACAGGTGTGAGCCACTGTACCCGGCAAGATTATTCTCTTATTTTTTTATAATTTCTTTATGTTCATAGGCTGACCCATAGATTCTTTTGTATTCCAATGGATTAAAATACACTACAATTGCTATTTTTTTAAGAACTCAAATTTTCCTGTATTCAGCCAGCAAGAGCTCCTCCGCTGGTGGACCCCAGCATCTTTTTGACATATTCTCATCATTTTTTGAGTACTTCCTTATTTTCTGATACAAAAATTAAATTTTTCAAAATCATCTTATACTTTCCCTGCAACTAAGTCTGGAATCCAAAATTTCTCCAAGGAGACCTGGTTCCATTTAGAGGCACTGGTACCCTAGTGGCCTCTGAGGTATCATTGCATCTAGGACTTTCCAGTCAACAAAAGTAGTGTGTATATCGATGTCACTCTGCCTGAATCTATCACTAGTTTTATAGGTATAACCATGTAATAAAAAGTCATGAGTTCAGGGGCAGTGGCTGTAGCTCAGTGGGTAGGGTGCTGGCCCCCTATACCAAGGGTGGCGGGTTTGAGCCTGGCCCCAGCCAAACTGCAATAAAATAGCCGGGCATTGTGGCAGGCACCTGTAGCTACTTGGGAGGCTGAGCAAAAGAATCACCTAAGCCCAGGAGTTGGAGGTGCTATGAGCTATGATGCCACAGCACTCTACTGAGGGCAATAAAGTGAGACTTTGTCTCTAGAAAAAAGAAAAAACAATTGTCATGAGTTCTATTACCAGTCAATACCACATGGACTTTTTTTCACCCTTTCCCATTTCATAATTATATTTCCCTTCTCCAACAGAGAGAAATTTGATTCCCAACATCATAAATACATTTACTTATTTTTTCAGTCCTACAATACACAGAGAAGGAATTGCTAACCAATACCAGCTAGAAAAACACATCTACTAAGTAGTTAGAAAACTGTTCCAAAGGACTTGTTTTCCTGCTACGATGTACTTGCATTCATTTGTTACTTCAAATGTAGTACTGTTCATTTGTTTCCATTTATACTCCATTAAAGGATTACCCCATTTTTTGTTGAATTAAGTTTATTTTTTGAGTATGTAAAATATCAACATCAGTCTAAAAGCCAAAATCAGGTGAAAAGAGACACTCAGAAGTTTCCTCCCTCCCGTCTTTCAGTCCTTTCCCATCCACTTGGTGCCTTTTCATTTGTTTCTCATTTGCCATTCCTATATTTATTTTTGCAAAAAATAAGCAGATGTCCAAATCCCAATATATACACAACTGAAAATAGCATGAAATAATAAGATTTTTCTTATTTTCCTTTTTTACACAAAATAAGTGTATACACACACACACACATATATTCCTTTTGTACCTTCATAAAAACCTTGACAACACTTCTCAGAAATCACTCAATGTATATATGGGTCTTTCTCATCCTATTTTATTGCTACATGGTACCCGATTTTGTAGATATACTATAGTTTATTAATTTAATCTCCTATGTAAAGGCCTTTAGGTTGTTTCCAATATTTTAAAATTACAAATATACAGAAATGTTATGCATATGAAATTTTGTATTATTGGAAGTATATCTTCTGGGCAAATTCCTAAAAGTGGGTAAAACACACATAGAAGTTTCATTCTTTGAAAATAAAAGTGCTATCTCTCTACAACTTTAATTCTTAAATTGATGTATTCAAAATC
Organism: Arctocebus calabarensis; assembly: GCA_963573935.1. Taxonomy (NCBI): domain Eukaryota; kingdom Metazoa; phylum Chordata; class Mammalia; order Primates; family Lorisidae; genus Arctocebus; species Arctocebus calabarensis. Next base: position 43,842 of record CAUYON010136404.1, read on the forward strand.
TGAATTCACTGAGATGTAGTTTTCCCCCACCCACAATGGAAAAAAAATTATTTTTTCTTAACTATAAAAGTGATATATATTCATTATAAGACTAAACTATATATTATGTAATATCTTAACATAGCATATTAGTATATCATGGATTTATAGATACCAATATTAAAACCACACATAATGCCCTAACCAGGGATTACAATGATTACTAACCCATGATTCCTGAGCGTATTTCCCCTTTAAACTGTAATGTTTAAATATGGGATTTTTAGGCTTAGCACCTGTAGCTCAGCAGCTAGGACATCAGCCACATACACTGGAGCTGGCGGGTTTGAATCCAGCCTGGGCCTGCCAAACAATGACAACTATAACCAAAAAAATAGCTGGGTGTCATGGTGAGCCCGTGTAGTCCCAGCTCCTTAGGAGGCTGAGGCAAGAGAATCGCTTAAGCCCAAGAGTTTGAGGTCGCTGTCAGCTGTGACTCCACAGCACTCTACCCAGGGCAACATAGTGAGACTAAAAAAATATATTATATATGGGATTTGGAGAAATGTCAATTCATGTCACTTTGCTTCAGATTCAAATGTTCTTTTCCTCAGGGGAATTTCAAATTTTTTAGGAAAATACTTGTGTTTGGGGGATTTAGAACATTTTTTCCCAGCAGAGATTATAACTTATTGGAGCAGTAGGAAATGACTGCTTGACATTTCAATAAATGCCTTAATTTTTTAATATATGGGTAGCCAAGACTTGTATAGCTGAGAATTAATGTAGAGTCATGCAGGTGTCATGTGGCATCCATCACAATCATCACCCCAGTCTTCTCAAGTTGTTTTTCAATTTTTTAGGTGACAGAACTATTCTAGGCAGTAGAATTCCCTTTCTTTTTTTATTCTGCTGACATTGAAATATGTAATCAACCACATTTTTGACAAGTGCTTTTAATGTAAATGAGCATGAAATACAACAGAATTGCTTGCTTTGGAGTAGAGGGGACTGCTTATTACTGCTATTTTCAGTTGTATATATATTATACAACTGAAAATATAAGGGATAAGCCTATAAGAGGATATTTTGGCCAGGGGTGGCAGCTCATGCCTATAATCCTAGCACTCTGGGAGAAAGAGGCAGGAGAATTCCTTAAGCTCAGGAGTTTGAGACTATCCTCAGTAAAAGTGGAACCCCATCACTACTAAAATAGAAGAAATTAGCTGGGCATTGTGACAGATGCTTATGGTGCCAGCTACTGGGGACGATGAGGCAGGAACGTCACTTGAACTCAGGAGTTTGAAGTTGTTGTAAGCTAGCTGACACCAAGGACTCTAGCCTGGGCAACAGAGTGCGATGGGACTCTGTCTCAGGAAAAAAGAAAAAGAGTGGTGGTGGATATTTTTGTGAGTTTCAATGTAACTGAATCAAGGAATACAGTTAATTATTGTTTGAAGACAGGGGAATTTCTTACCCAAGTTAGGTCAGCTAAGGTCTTGAAAGCAGACTTGGAAAGAAGAGCAACTCTAAACATTAGCTTATTTTCCAGATTTAGTTAAAATTTGTTTTCTTAACACACTATTTTCCGAGTGTTTAAGCTTTTCAGGGGTATTTAGTACCATAGTTGGAATTTAAAAGGCTCAGGGTCTGTTCTTCTAGAAAACATCAGAAACAAATGGGTTTTCTGGGCCAGTGAAACTTACTTTTTCTATTATTAGGTGGGGCTGGGGAGAATGAGATGAAGGGGTGTACCTTGATGTGCCAAGGGTTCTTAGCCACTCATTTAGCTGGAATTCCATGCAAGAATGCCCATCAGTGTTTGGTCCTTTTAGAACCAGTTAATGGAGTTCCTAGGAGTCTGTGTTTCTGCTTATAAATTGGACTGATCTTCATGTAAACTTCATCTGGTTTTGGTGTTTTAGTTTATTTCCAAATTACATTGGGTTCTTTGAAAATCTTCCTGCCCCAGGGAAATCTCTTTCCTTCCTCCACCTCCACCCCTGCACCCTCACTACTCCCACCATCACCACTTGTCAGTGGTTTACTTTGGGAGGGCTGGGCATGGGAATGGAAACAGGACATAAACTGAAACCATTTTCAAAAACACAAACAAGGCTGTCGGATGAAATGACTTCCTTTCTACACAGCATCCCTGGCAGACCACAATCACCCCCTCAATCAGTGGACTCACACTTGAACAAATTTCCAGACAGGAACAAACCTCAGCCTCCCAATGACAGAGAATCTGGGCAGTCGAGATTCATCCCAAACCCACAGGATAGACACAGCTGGATAAAAACTAGTAAAGTACAACACCAGACTTAGAGCTAGGGTGTCTCTGTTATCCAACATCTTACGTTTATTAAGATTCACAGGGCTAGAAGAGAGGCTGGGTAGCCTACCTCTCAAGGCTTATTCCATGAACAAATAATGTTCTGTTTGCATGTTAATAATGTCAGTCTCCAAGGTGTTGACAAAGACTTTATACTAGTTTTTCATATTTCTTAAAATTAAGAAAATTTATAATATAGTACAGTGATTTTTTCTTGTCCTGTCTATTTAATGTGATACCTAGAAAGTTTTTTAGTAATAATCTAAGGAATCATCTATTCTTACATGTTATAGACAGTAGTGTTTGGTAAGCATGGGTTCCTAACTTACAAACCCCAGGGCTTAAATCCTGCCTTTCCTGCAGTGTGTTTCAGAGCAAGTTCCTTCAACTCTACAACTTAGTTTTCTTTTCTGAAAAGGGGGATCATTTAGCACCTACTTCACAGAGTTGTTCCAGGAATTCACTAATTGAAAAGATATGGATGGTGTACAATAGCAACTACCACATGGTAGCATTATTCCTTCTCAGTCAGATGTGAAGGACTCTGTTTGAATTAACCAGGCGATTCTGCTTCCTTTGGGTTTCAACACAGTCTCAGTGATTCAAATTTGTGGGTTGTGTTAGGTTGATCTTCGCCCTGTGATTTTGAGTTTTGACTTCTATATTTCCTGCCAGGATGAGTTAGTCACATTAATAGCATCCTCCATTATGGTCTGTGGTTGCCCTGATCTTTAAATTTGGCCTGCTTCTATTGCTATCACCATTTATTGGTTTGGTCCAAGCATATTTTAATCTTATGGCCACATAAGTACTTGAAACCAAAAAAAAAGGGAACCATGGCATGGTTAATCCTGTTACTTTGGGATACTGAAAAAAAAAAACAAAACTGCTATGGATTGGTTACAGTGGCTCAGATCAACTGTCTGTTACAATGGATTCAGATAGATCCTCCAGATCTATCTGGATCTCACTGCAGAAAATGGGTATATTCTGCAGAGATTTCATATCAGCTATCACATCAGATTCTGACTTCAACATCTTCAAGCATTGAAACAAAGTTTTCCATAAATTAAGAACAGGCTTTTTGTTTTTTGAGACAGAGTTTCACTGTCACCCTTGGTAGAGTGCTATGATATCAGAGTTCACAGCAATCTTAAAGTCTTGAGCTCAAGCAATTCCCTTGACTCAATTTCCCAGGTACCTGAGGCTATAGGTGCCCACCACAACACCCAGCTTGTTTTTAGAGACAGGGTCTTGTTCTTGCTCAGGCTGGTCTTGAACTCGTGAGCTCAAGCAATCCTCCCTCCTCGGCCTCCCAGAATGCTAGGATTATAGCCGTGAGCCATCTCACCTGGCCAAGAACAAGTATTTAGAATCAAATGTTCAGTTGATTATTTGGGTATACGGAAATCCATCAATGTATTCAACATCGTTTTCTCTTGTTGTTCCTTTGAATGTGGAACTAATTACCTCTCTCAGTCATTCATTTTCATATCTTACCCATTTGAGATCTCATTAAATCCATTTCAGCAGCAAATGTTTATCAAGTTCCTACTATGTCCCAGGGGCTTTGTCTAATCAGTGAACAAACTTGACAAAGATCCCTGCCATTGAGATCCTCGGCGCCTATGGCTCAGTGGCTAGGGCATCAGCCACATACACCAGAGCTGGCGGGTTTGAATCCAGACTGGGCCTGCCAAACAACAATGACAACTACAATCAAAAAATAGCCAGGCATTGTGGTGGGTTCCTATAGTCCCAGCTCCTTTGGAGGCTGAGGCAAGAGAATCGCTTAAGCCCAAGAGTTTGAGGTTGCTGTGAACTGTGACCTGTCACCCACAGCACTCTACTGAGGGTGACATAGTAAAAAGTAGATACAACAAATAAGAAAATAAAATTATGAACCAGGCCTGGTGGGTCTCATCTATAATCCTAATACTCTGGGAAAGAGGGGCAGGAGGCTCCTCAGAAGTTCAAGCCCAGATGCAATAGAAAGTATCAAAAATAGGTTAGACCATAGAGAAGAAAGAATCTCAGAGCTAGAGGATAAAGTTTTCAAGTTAATCCAGGTAGTCAAAGAGACAGAAAAGAAGAGAGAGCAAGCAGAACAGTCACTTAGAGAACTACGAGACTCTATGAAGCATTCAAATATATGAATAATAGGGATCCCTGAAAGGGAAGAAGATTGTCCTACTGGACACTATCATAAATGAAAACTCTCCAAGGTTTACTAAAGACCCCAACACAATCCTCTCAGATAGATATGGAACCCCAGGTAATCTCAACTCTAACAGAGCTTTTCTAAAACACATTGTAATGAACCTGTCCAAAGTCAAGCTGAAGGAGAAAATCCTGCAAGTAGCCAGGAGTAAGCACCAACTGACCTACAGAGAGGCAGAGTCATTAGGATGACAGCAGACTTTTCAACTGAAACTTTCCAGGCCAGAAGAGCATGGTCATACATCTTCAACATTCTTAAACAAAATGATTTTCAGCCCAGAATTTTGTATCCTGCTAAACTAAGCTTCAAAATTGATGGAGAAATCAAATCTCTTGCAGATATAAAAACACTAAGGAAATTCATCACGAAGACCAGTTGTACAGAAAATACTTAGACCTATTCTCAACGTTGACTATCACAACGGACCACCAGAAAAGTAAACATCTAGAAGCTAATGGACAAAATTTAGCTTCCACAGTGGCACTGAGGATTAAACTACACAGTGGACTGTCACAAATGATGAATAGAACTCCACCACACTTATAAATATTCTCTCAATAAATGTCAATGGATTGAATTCACCCTGAAGAGGCACAGGATGGCTGATTGAGCAATTATTTATATATCTATTGAGCACTTGTATGTCTTCTTTCATGTTCTTTGCCCACTTTTTAATGGGATTGTTTGTTTTTTTAAATTTGAGTTATTTGTGATGCTTGCGTATTAATCTCTTGAAAGTTAAATACATTGCAAATATTTTTTTCCCACTCAGTGGTTTCTTCACTCTGTTATTGCTACTTTTAGTTTCAGTTTAATATAGTTCCATTTGTCTATTTTTTTCTTGTTGTTGTAGCCATGAAATCTTTGCCTAAACCAATCTTCTAAAGTGTTTTCTTTAAATAGTTTTATAGTAAGATTTTAGTCCAAATTGAGCTGATTTTTATATATGATGAGGGATAGGAGTCCTCTCTCATTCTCTTACATACAGATATTCAATTTCTCTAGCACCATTTATTGAAGAGTCCCTTCCCCAGTATATGATCTTGGTGCCTTTGTTGAAAGTTAGTTGCCTGTAGAAATGTGTATTTATTTTTGGTTTCTACATTCTATTCTATTGACTTATGTGTGTGCTTTTATACAAATACAAAGCTGAATGCTATTTTGGTTACTGTAACCTTGAAATGTGTTTTGAAGTCAGGTAGTGTGATGCTTCCAGCTTTGCGCTTTTTGTTGAGGATTACTTTGGCTATTTGGACTCTCTTTTGGTTCTACATAAATTTTAGAATTTTTTTTGTTTCTGTGAAAAATGACATTGTTATTTAGAGAGCAATTGCATTGAATCCTTAGATTGCTTTGGGCAGTGTGATCATTTTAGCATTATTAATTCTGATCCATGAGCATGCAATGTCTTTTTGTTGTTTGTGTCCCCTTCAATCACTTTCATCAATATTTTATAGTTTTCCTTGTATAGATCTTTTACCTCCTTGGTTAAATTTAGTGCTACAAGGAAGGCCTGACACATGCTTTAGGGGCAGCACAGAGAAGAGGAAGTGTGGGTGCATGTGGTAGTGCTTAAAGGAAGAGTCATATCTTGATGTGCTTGCATTGCTAGTAATAATGATTTAATAAGCTTAAAACCAATATTCAAGTATTAGGTATAAGTAGGTTAGGAACTGAATTAAAATGATTGCAGAGGATGGGCAAAGGAAAACGGGAGAGAAGTGGATTCAGAAGAACCCTGAACACAGAGCAATGTGCTTCTGGAGGCCTGGAGTTTTAAACTCCAGAACAGTGGTTCTCAACCTGTGGGTCATGACCCACAGGAACTGTATTAAAGTGCTGCAGCATTATAAAGGTTGAGAACCACTGCTCCAGAAGCTCTTGCCAAAACTTCACCCCTTCTCCAGGGGTGTATGGAGGTCTCTCAGCCAACAAGACTTACCCAAATGGGTGGAGCTATTTGCTGTGTGAAGAGGGAATGCTTTTGTAAAGTTAGATATGCAGAATGTTTAAGCTTTGTTAAAGAAGGCAAATTTGCTCCAGACCAGATAAGGGGATAAAATATCTCTTACCTTCTGTCACTTGGTATGACCAGAAGCATCTGTCTGTCTAAGCAACAAGCTTCTTGAGTATTAGTTGTCACTTCTGTGACAATGTCTGGCTTCATTGGGGTCTTTTCTCACGTCCTTCTCTCAGACTGCTTTTCAACATTCCATACTCTGTTTGTGTTAAAGATCATAAATGCTGGGGGCAGAGCAAGATGGCTGACTGGAAGTAGCTTCCAAAAGAGGCTCCTGTGCAAAAGGAAAGATAACCTCCAGAAACTGCCCAATTAAGCTGAAGACTGGGAGCCTAGCTGAGAGAGAGAAGTGATAACGGCAGGTCACCTCTGCTGAGGCAAGCCATGACTCTAAGAAAGCAAGCTTCAGGTAAAAAATTCATCTGAAAGGAAAAGTGTCTTTCCCCTCCCCCAAGAAAGCTATGGGTTTTTTTCTTTTTCTGTTTCCTTTCTTTTTTCTCTTCATTTGCTCCTGCTGGTTTTCTAAGGACTAGTGGTGAACTGTGGACCTCTTGTCTCACCCCACAGAAGAGTGCTGTGGGAAGTGGGGACTGCTTCCTCAGAGTGACCCTGCTGTAACTCTGAACACTCTCTTGCTAGGCAGAAAAAATAAACTAAAGTTTTCCCCACCATTCTGAACTTACAGTATGCCCTTCCCCCCTTAACTAATGAACCAGTAGACTAACCCCTGCTGAGACTGAGGGAGGAGGTTCTTGAGCAGCACCCTGCCCACCTGCCAGACCAAGTGCCCCACCAGCAAGAGAATCCGGGGGGCTGCAGCAAGCCTTCTTTCCCCACCCCGGCCAGGGACTCCGCCGGTGACCACGTGGCCAGGTGCTCTGCGCCCGAAGCTCGCCAAGCTTCTGCAGGTCCGCCCCCAGCCAGGGACTCCAGGAGCTGCGCAACCTGCGTCCTGCTTCCCGTACCCTCCCTGCCTCCCCACCGGCCCTGCCATCTGGCCAGGAACTCTGGAAGTTGCGGTACCATGGCCCTCCCTCTGGAGCCCTCCCTGCCTCAGCATGGAGCCCTCTTCCTGGACAGAGACTGCTGGAGCCATGGGCTCTCTATACCAAAGTCACTGGGTGCCTGGCACTCTCAGAACTGTGTGCACCATCTCCCACCCTGCTGCTGGATCCATGGGTGCCACACTCTGGAGCTGCTCCCACAGCCAGAACTCCCTGGCTGGGGCAGTCGCAGAGGAACTACACAGGGTCACTCTCTACAAAGTTCCAGCAACAATAAAGTGATCCTGCCGGGGTCTAATCTTGGAGAGACACCTCTGCAACTCTGAGGACAGCCAGAGGCAATGGTGAAAAACAGTCATGAGGCAGAATCAATGGAAAAACTCTGGCAATATGAATAATCAGAGTAGATTAACTGCCCCCCAGGAATGATAAGGCAGACACAGCACAAGATCCCATGTATAAACAAATAGCTGAGATGTCAGAAATCAAATTCAGAATCTGGAGAGCAATTAAGATCAAAAGTATGGAGGAAAATATGGAATTATAATTTCAAGTAGTAATCCAAAAGATGTCTCAAGAATTCAATGATTTCAAAGACAAAATGACCAAGGATTTTGACACATTGAGACAAGAAGTTGCAGCCCTCAAAGATCTGAGAAATACAGTAGAATCCC
>CAUYON010136409.1:0-20683 GCA_963573935.1 Arctocebus calabarensis
CTGCGACCAAAAAATGGCTGGAAGTTGTGGTGGGTGCCTGTAGTCCCAGCTACTTGGGAGGCAGAGGCAAGAGACTCGCTTGAGCCCAGGAATTGGAGGTTACTGTGAGCTGTGATGCCACTGCACTCTATCCAGGGTGACAGCTTGAGGCTGTCTCAAAAAAAAAAAAAAGAGAGAGACATAATTTTATTGCATTGTTATCAGAATCTACAAACTGCATAAACACAAATTTTCAATAGAAAATTTGCATTCTGCTGCATTCTTTGATTAAACTTCAGCTTTTTAAATAGGAGGTACTATTTGGTACTTCTGGCTAAAGTAAACAGAACAAGATGTGTTCTTAGAGAACCCTCACTCTCTAAAACACAGTCCTCTCTCTGCCTCCAGGCTATATAGAATAGGAAGGCTCAGAATCAACGGGGGACCAATGTCTGGGGAAATTACTTTGTGAAGATTGTCCAAGGGTTGTCTTTCTCCCTGCCCTTCCTTCCAGAAAAGGGAGCGATTACTGTCTTCTTCAATCAAGTTGGCTGGTGCTCAAGAGAATCCCTAGGAGAACTTGGCATGTGTCCCTTGAAGTTACAACAACTAGCATCTGACTCACATGTAAACTATTTCCAAGGATCAAATCTTGGCTGGAGCTTCCACTGTAACAAAGAGAACAACTAAGCTGACAACAACAACATAAAGCCACCCTTCTACCTGGCAGCACAGAGGTGACTGTATCCAAAGCCAACTCTGCCAACTGTGGAAGTGAGCTAGAACTGAGTTATCTAGTTCATGCTAACATGCAATGTGTAACTGGATGGTTAGGCTAAGCCAGCAGAGAGAGTTGTTTGCATGGAAACCAGGAGCTGAGGAAGAAGTCATAGGCAGTCAGAAGGTGTTATTTAAGACAAGAAAGACTGCTGGGGAAAGTCACAGGTAGAAATGAGGGTGAATCTTCTAAGAAGCCACAACATCGCCCCATGAGAAAAGTAGCATTGGGCATCTCGCAGATGATGAACAGCAAAGACAAATGAGTACCAGTGAAATTAAAATTCGCCAGTCCTCTGCTTCCAAATGTGAAGGTACAAGAAAACTACCTAGTAGCAAAGAAGACACAGAGACTTAGTGAGGCAGGTTTTCAAGGCTCTTCCCCTGTAGGCTTCCAAGCTCAGCAAGCCTGAGGTGTGGGGAAAGAATGAGCTTTCAATCAAATGAGAGTGTGAGGATTTTACTGGGACTGAGCTAGTGTCTTAATATCTGGAAAAATGAGATTATTAGTTCATTCCTGAGAATGTCTAGAAAATCTAAGGCATCTAAGAGAGAGCATCTAGAAAAGAAGGAAAAGATATGAATATTTTCTGCACAGAGTAATGAGAAAAAAATAGTTAACCTATTTTTTATGTGGCCACATTGTGTCCTGCTTGTTTGGTAAATTGATAATACATTTTTAATTGCTCTTATTCATATGCATTTCCTAACATATGGATTAATTCCATGATATTATCGAACATGATCATCTCCCAAACCTCACCTCTGCCAGAGCAGATATGATTTTCCTTTTTCAGGTGAGGAAAGTAGGGCTAAAAAAAAAGTGAATTGTCTTGCAAAGGCAAAAGTTCACATTAGCATTCTCCCATCTGTTGTTTGCTCTTGATATGGTTTGGGTGTTTGCCCCTTCCAAACCGTTTGAATTTTGATGCCCAGCGTTGCAGGAGGGGGAGGTGTTTGGTTGATAGGGGTGGATCCTTCATGAATGGGGGCTCGAAGCCCTTCTGTTGTAATGAGTGAGTTCTCCCTTTATTAGTTCACATCAGAACTTGTTGTTTAAGGAGCATGACACTTCCCCTCCACCCATCCCACCCCCACTTCTTGGTTTTTACTCCTCTTTACATGTGACAACCTTGTTCCTCCTTCCACTTCTGCATTGATTGGAAGCTTCCTGACCTTCACCAAAACCTGAGCCAAATAAACCTCTTTCCCTTGTAAATTACCTAGTCTCAGATATTCTTTTACAGCTACAGAAAATGGACGATGACAGCCTTCAAATGGAATGTGCCAGGAATGAGTAGATTAGGGATTCACTCATATATTCATTCACAACTGCCAACTACCTGTTCCTCCTGTTTTGTTGTTGTGTTTAGTGGTTAAACTCAATGAGTCTTTTTGCTTACTAAAATATTTAAACTAGAAACTTAAGAGGCTAAACTTACTGCTCACATCCAACTCCTACTAATAAGCTCCTACTGATTCTTTTCATTTAAAAAAAAACTTTTATTAATAGATAATTCACACAGAGAATAAACTGCACATAATTAAGTGTGCACTTATATAAATATATATGTACATATATATTATATATAGAGACTTTTTTTTGAAACAGAGTCTCACTATGTTGCCCTTGGTAGAGTGCTGTGACATCACGGCTCACAACAGCCCCAAACTCTTGGACTTAACCAATTCTCTTGCCTCAACCTCCTGAGTAGCTGGGACACAGGCACCCACCACAATGCCCAGCTATTTTTTTGTTGTTGTTGTTACAGTTGTCATTGTTGTTTAGCAGGCCCTGACTGGGTTCTAACTAGCCAGCCTGGGTATATGTGGCCAGCTATGCTACCCACTGAGCTAAGGGCGTGCCCAATTTAATGTATTTTGACATATGACTCCATCCAAAGTATCAACACCACAGTAAGGACAATTAATATTTCCATCAACATCATAAGTTTCTTTCTGACCCAACTCTCCTTCCTACTTGTTCAAACCTACTCCTCAGGCAAACGTCACGTTCAGTCACTATTGATTAAATTACATTTTCTAGAATTCTATACAAATAGAATCATATAATACTAACTCTTTTTTGTCTGGCTTCTAAAAAATGGCATAATTTAGGGTCAATTCATCCACAGTTCTCTGTGTGTCAATAACATCTTTTTTGTTGGTTAGTAATGCTTCCTTACTTGTACATACACAATTTGCTGATCCATTCTTTTGTTGAGGGGCATTTGGTTAGTTTCAAGTTAGGAACTATTACAAATAAAGCTTCTATCAACATTTATGTGCAAGGATTTGTATGGATAGATTCTTTCGTTTCTTTTTAATAAATACCAAGAATTGGAATGGGTAAACAATATGGTAGTTGCATGATCCATTTTTTTTAAGAAATCACCTGTTTTCCAAAGTGCAATATTTGTACCATCTTTTATCCTATTAGAAGTTTATGAAAGCTCAAATTTCTCCATCCAGTATTTTTGGGTAGAGATCCAAAGATCAAACCAATCTTTTTGATTTTAATTATTCCAATAAGTTTCTCAGGATATTACAAAGTGGTTTTCATGCTATAAATTTCTCAAGCAACTAATTATATTGAACTTTCCTATTCATATATCTTCTTTGGTGAAATTTTTGTTCAAGTTTTTCACCCATTTTTACTGGCCTTTTATTTTCATATTTGTGAATTTGAAAGTTATTTTCACATTTGGATAACGTTCCTCATTTATTATTTGCAAGTAATTCTTTCTCTCTCTCTCTCTCTCTTTCTGTCTTTCTTTTTTCTTTTTTTTTTTTTTGAGACAGAATCTCACTTTATTGCCCTCAGTAGAGTGCTGTGGTGTCACAACTCACAGTGATCTCCTGGGCTTTGGCAATTCTCTTGCCTCAGCCTCCCGAGTAGCTGGGACTATAGGCACTTGCCACAACACCTAGCTACTTTTTTTGTTGTAGTCATTTTTTTTTTTTGTAGTTGTCATTGTCATTTTACCAGGCCAGGGCCGGGTCAAACCCACCAGCCCCAGTATATGTGGCTGGTGCCCTAGCCGCTGAGCTGCAAATGACAAGTCCTTTTTATCCTTTTCTTTTTTTATATATATAGTTTAGACTTCCAGTATCATATCTAAGAAACATTTCCTAACTCAGATCACAAAGATTTTCTACTTTATTTTTTCTAGAAATTTAGTAGTTTTAGGCTTCACATTTATTAAATTTTTTATTAAATTTTTATAAAATAAGAATCACGATTCTTTTTTGTTTTACATATACAGCTACACTTATTGCAGTATGTTTCTTTAAAAGAATATTCTTTCTCCAAAGAATTGCCTCTGAAACTTTGTCAACTCTCAGTTGTCTAAATATGTATGAATCTGGATTTTGTTTTATTGATGTACCTATCAGTTTTGACACCAATACCATAGTCATGATTTCAGTCATTTGAGAATAAGTCTTAAAATCTGATAGAGTCATTCCTGTCTCAAATTTTGTCTTTTTAAAAAATATATATTTTGTCTATTCTAGGTATTTTGAATTTTCATATGAATGTTAGAATCCATTTGTCGCTTTTTATAAAAAAAAGCCCAGTTGGATTTTGATTGAGATTCTTTGGAATACTTTGGAAGAATTGACATCTTAATATTGAGTTATTTGATTCAAAGAGGAAAAAAAGACTATTTATTTAGGTCTTCTAAAATTTCTCCCAGAAAATTTTTTTTAGATTCCACATTATTGTCAGATTTATCTCTGTCTATCTGGAAGACCGCATAAAGACGAGTACATGTTTCCTCAGACAGTAGACTATAAACTTCATTTCGTACAGAGGAAGGAGCAATGATTGTGTATACAGTGAGACACTAGAACCCCCTGTGGTTCATGTCAAAAGAGTTGCTAAGGAAGGGAATGATGGATGGTTGTAGGCTCTTCACCTGAACCTTCTTAGGAAGGATTTCGGGTGAGACTAATGTTCTCAGAGAAAATAAGGGTTAAGAATTTGCTGTGCACTGGGGGATGGACACAATTATAACTTTGACTTGAACAGTACAAAGGTAATACATGCAACCAAAATGCTTTTATACCATAACATTTTGAAATAAAAAAAGAGAGAAAAACCCCTGTTGTGTATATAATTGCTAATTTTTTAGTGGTTAAATTTGAAACTTTATTTTTAGGCTGCTTTAAAATGGCAACTTCTCTTCCCTCTCGCAAGGTCAGGTTTGTGCGCCATTTATCGTAATATCACAAGAGTTTAATTGATCAGATGAAATAACTTTTTTACTCTAATGTTGATTAACATCAGGTCAGGTTCTGTTCAATGTTGGTAAAATTCTCATGTCTAGCAACCTTTAGAAATGGAATAAAATTGAATAGCCAGTAATTTGTAATGGGTGACTCAGGTACTGACCTCTCTAGTGTCAAAAGGCTACATGCAGATATCAAGCTTCCTGTGATAACTTCCAGTGAGCTCCACGTACAATTAAATAATAACAATAAATGACTTTAACAAAGAAGACCATTGGAGTTCACACCCTTACTAGATTTCTTTCCCCCTTGCATAGTCCTGAGTCATTTTAGCCTGTAGAGAAAATATTTCATATTAAAATGCCCAGAGGCTACATTTAGTCCTTAGGATGGCAGTTGATAGTTCTGAAAGCCTGTGGCCTGGGAGGTTGATGAGATTCCTATCCACCCTGAATTTTAAACAAGGACAGTGATTTTAACTTCACTATCAGTGCATATGACTCTCTTTGCAGGGCAAATAAGCCCAACTGATGTGATGTTCTACTGCTGAGGTGAGAGATTGAAGGGCAGCCAGTAGTTTCACTCGATCATTTAGGTAGTGACAACTTTGGAAAAAGAATAGTAATAAAAAAAATAAAGCCAAATGAATAGTGATTTTAGTGAACTATTGAGACATACCTGATGTTTACCACTGAGGAAAAGTTAAGAGGATTAATTATTTTAGATTAATTCCACCTAATTCTAGATTAATTATTCTATCTATATCTAAAAATACACATGTTGACAGATTAATTATTCTATCTATATCTAAAAATACACATGTTGACAGTTATCATGGTGATGATATAAAGACCAATTAAAAGAGTTCCCTTGCTACTCATTTCATGGAATTTTCTTTTTTTTTTTTGAGACAGAGTCTTGCCATGTCACCCTTGGTGGGGTGCTGTGGCATCACAGCTCACAGCAACATCAAACTCTTCGGCCTAAGCGATTCTCCTGCTGCAGCCTCTCAAGTAGCTGGGACCATAGGCACCCACCACCACATCCTGCTATTTTTTTGTTGCAGTTGTCATTGTTCTTTAGTGGCCGGGGCTGGGTTAGAACCCACCAACCCTGGGTGTATGTGGCTGGCACCATAACCACTGAGCTCCATGGAGCTGAGCCATTGAGTTTTCTTTTTAAAACATGTTCAGTCTTACCAACATTTATATCCACGAGAACTTGATTGAACTCACATGTCATGCAGCTCTTCATAAATCCATCAGTTACTGAACTCAAACTTTGATTCACTCAACTCAACACTTACTAGGCAAATATCATGTCAAAGCATTAAATTAGAGCTGCGGGAGACTCCAGATAGCACACAGTGTTCATTTTCCAGGGAATCACAGTTCAATGGAGAAGAGAGACACACACATCATTAATTTTAAAATAAGCAAATCTCCAATAAATATTTCTATTATTATGTCATAAAAAGAGATGAATTCTGGCTATATGCAGAAACACAGAACAAGAACTCTCTTACTGATGAATTCTACAAACTCTTCTTCAGTCTGAGTTTTTGTTCAACATATTATGACATATTATCAAGTAGAATGCTTTCAGTTGCAAGTACAATAGTAACTAATGCTGGCTTAGTAAGAAGATGAAATCACACACATACAAAATGTAACCTTCAAGCAGGTGATTATAAGTGTTGCATGTTAACATCATGATCATCAGTAAGGCTCTTTCTAACTCTCTACTCCGCCATCTTCAGGACTTGACTTCTTATCATTTAGCTTGTTACCTCCTGGTTGCAAGATGGCTGCTTCATCTTTGAGCATTATATGCTTTACAACCCATTTAAAGTAAGAAGAAAAGGACAACATTTCTTATTCTTATTATTTCCTTGTATCAGGGAGAAAAATTCTGCCGAGTAGATCCCCTGGGTCATTTCTCTTATCTCATCTTATTTGCCAGTATTAGGTCATTTTTATTTCTAATGAAATCACTTAAAAAAAGGGAAAACACTCACCTTTCTTAAATTTGGCCAATTATAATTCCTTTTCTGAAGCTATTAAAGAGCCTGCTTTACCTGTTGGTATGACTGCCCAAACACAACTAAAACTATTGTGGGGGTGAGGGGAAACTTCTCCTTTATCACAGAAGATTTGCTGAAAGATCAACTCACAATAAGACAGATTTAATAAGAGAAAGAGATTTATGAGGAGAATCACAGAGTAATTGCCCAATATCCCAATGGGACTCAGAAGTTTAAATGCCCTCATTTTACAGGGGAGGGGAAAATGAGGAATATAGATAATTCTGTTGAATGACAATAAGTGGTTATGATAGCATGAATGGTTGGGGGAGACAGATTGACTTATAAATGATTCTCTTTGGAAATTAAATTAACCTAACATACACATATTATATTTAAAATGAGTTGGACCAAGTCTGGTTGCATTCTTGGTCTTCTTTACTGCAAAGTAAACATTCTTTTCTTCTCCTCCAACCACTTGTCCCCATTTTTCTGATGTGGCCTTGGAGATAAGTGCTCAGCTTTTGATAACATACTCAATTCAGTTTGTGTTATGGCATAATCTGAGCACTAGCTACATAGTTATATAAATATGTCCTGAAAGACACTGTCAGTTGTCAACTCTCTTCCCATTTTAATTTATAGTGGAAGAGCTCAGGGAATTTTGCCCCAAAATATGACTCCTTGATATAAAGAAAATTTTGAATTGAGGGACCTTCGAGATCACCATGTTTTGGAAAGGGCTTTCACTCTATCTGCACAAAATTAGACAGACCAATCAAAATGAACAATTGTCTCTCCTTCCCCTCCCTGTCACTTCTATATTATTCCTGAAGGAAATGAGGCAGATAGCCTTTCTCAAAAACACTATTCTTTTTTTTTTTTTTTTTTTAGGGACAGAGTTTCACTGTGTCGCCCTTGGTAGAGGGCAGTGGGCAGCGGCGTCACAGCTCACAGCAACCTCCAGCTCTTGGATGGAGGTGATTCTCTTGCCTTAGCCTCCTGAGTAGCTGGGACTACAGGTGCCTGCCACAACACCTGACTATTCTTTTGTTGCAGTTCGGCTGTGGCCGGGTTTGAACCTGCCACCCCCAGTATATGGGGCCGATGCCCTACTCACCGACCCACAGTCGCCACCCAAAAGCGGTATTTTCTACATACATAATCTCTAATCTGAAATTCATCTGGGCTAGGAAATGCTTTAAATGGAAATGCATCATAGCAATATCCACGACTCATCATTGCTTACTTGAATTATTAATATTAGAATGACACTTTGTTGATCAGGGATTGAAGAGAAATGACTTCTGCTGTCGAAGGCAAAGAAATGATCTGAAGGTTCCTGCAGCTAGAAAGAAGCAGAACAATGTTTAGACACTGAACACTAGGACAGTCCTGATTTTCACAGAAAGGAAGGAAGAGCAACTGAAAGAGAAAAGAGGCAGGAAGGTCTATTTTCAAGGCACTGCTGGAAATTCTTGCTATAGGTATGGCTGCCTAAAGTAAGAAGACATTAAAATTAGTTTTAAAGAGGTCAATTGTCCAAGCACCAATTTTCTATATTTAAATCTCATTCACTTTCTCCTTAGTAGCCGAAAGGACGAGGGGTAAAAGAATAGCATTTGATGAGAGCTCAGCATACATGGTCTCCTCTTCTTCAGTATCAGTGCATGATGCTGTAAAGGGCATGCTTCCCACAGTCTTCACGGAGGCACACATTGCCCCAGGTGAGAAGGTATATCAAAAGGCTCCCGCGAAACTTCCTCCTGTTCCTCCATGGAAATCAAAGCTGCTCCTGCACTCTGACTATTGACATTCAGAAGAGGGAGAACAGTGCTTGGCCATGATTATTGACATTTTTATGTAGATCATGGCAATGATGAAATTTCTCCAACATGAGCAAAAGTGATCCAAGAGGGGGTCAGAACAGGATGGGAAGAAGCTGAAAGAACCCCTTGAAAGCACAAATGAGGCACCATTTTTGCAGTGCTTATAAATAACTGGGGAATCCCCAGCTGTGTCTTTGAAGTATTGAATACAAGTTATCAAATTAACAGATTCCTGAGTTAAAACTTTAATTAAATTACCAAAATAAAGTTGCAAAACCAAAAATATTCAAGAGGTCACTTTTCATAGGCAGCTCATCAATTATTTGATCTTCTGCTAGAACTACCATTCCTCAGATATCCAAACCTCGGAACTAGTCACTAAACTCTTGGCCGGGGAACTATGGGGAAGGTACCTTTAGAATAACCAGGCTCTACATGACTTGGGCACACATGAAACTCATGAGGCAACTTGAATTTTCAATCCCTAACTTAAAGTTAAGAGCCAGTCACTAGCCTAACATCTGAAATTTATTGATTTATCCATTTATTTGGTACCATTATAAACACAAATTCAGTAACACTGTGCATTCAAAATAAAAGATTTATTTTGGGGTAACAGAGCTAAAAAATTTTATTATCTAAGGTTTCACAAAGGCTTAAATATAGAACTACTAATGCTACTTCTATATAAACCTTTTCTCTCAAGATAAATATAGGTGAATTATTTATGATGAACCAAGGAGCCATTTCTCTACCTAACCCCAAACAAATATTTATCAATTATTTGTTAAGCATTTAATTGATTTTCGGCTCTTTAATGGACTAGAGAAATAACTGGTGATCCAAGGAAACCCAGTTCACACTCTGATTGAAACTGTAGTTTAGTTGGATGGTTGAATGTTAATGAATAAACACGGAAACAAACGTAAATCACCCATGAAGAAAGATGTCCTGAAAGAAAACGATCCTAGCTTGCTGCTGAGGAAAGAGGCACTGATAGCAAAGTACCTGACCTTAACGAGGGTCAGACATGACACCCTTCAAAAAATGATAGGAGAGAAATCTGAATGATAAAGAAAAAGTTAAGCAGGTGAGATTAACACACCAGAACTTCCATAATTAGCAAACTCGCATCAATGGGTGACCTTTAGCCACAGTCTGGTCTTTATAGGCACATACAATATAAAAGACCAAAGTTACAAGAACAAGGAGAAGCAAAATGTTGTTAAAGGAGCAGACATGACCTTAGGAATTTTACTAAAAGTCACACTTTTATATTAAATGCTCCTTTTAAATCTACAGTTAGGTCTGTTGGGTTGGGTTTCTGGGCCTAATATAGTCTGGTTCACACCCCCTGTGGTTCCTAAAGTATCAGTGGCCCCATTATCTATCATTTGTGTCACCATTACATGTAGTGACAGATATCCTCCCCTAAGTATATAGTAAAATTTGAAATATTCTTAGCCTTAAAATTTATTCAGTGTTTTTAATGTATCACTATCAAGCAGTGGAAAGAGCGCACATTTGACCGTGGTGATATGGCATGATGAAGCTTTTGTCTTCCCTGTGATTAAATGACTCTGTGAACCTGAAGAAAGCTCTTATTCCCAGTTCACTAAACATTCTCTCTAACAATAACAAGAAGGGTTTTTATTTTTCCCTTCCTCTAACTTTTAAGGGTCTAATGACACAACCTTGAATGCATCAAGGCAAGAAAAATCTTCCTTTCTCTACCCTATGCTTCCTAATTTTTACAGATTAAAAAAAATCGAGTACTTCCTTCTTCGGTTTCATGAAATCTTACTCTCCAACCTTATCAGAAAATCAGTAAGACATAGATCATAGACATAAAAACGTCAGCTCTATGTGAACATCACTTGCTCCACCTCCTCCTTCACATCATCACGATGCTTTTCCACACTGGTGTTCCAGACTTTCTGTTGTTAAGTAGTAAACATGGATTATCTAATTTTACCTTCAAAACAAGTGAATATTGTAGATATCACTACAATCCCCATCTTACAGAGAAAAAAACTGATTTTAAAAAAGACTAAGTTAATTCCCAAGGTGACATTTAGTGTTAGAATGGGGCTTTTGTTTTGCTTTGTGTTATTTGAGGTGGAATTTGCCTCTCTTGCTCCAGGCTAGAATGCTGTGGTATGACCTCCCCGCAGCAACCTCAAACTCAAGACTTCAAGCAATCCTCTTGCCTCAGCCTCTTGAGAAGCTGGAACTACAGATGCCCACCAACATAACTGGCTAATTTTCCTATATTTAGTAGAGATGGGGGGTCTCCCTCTTGCTCACGCTGCTTTCGAACTCCTGAGTTTGTGATCCTCCTGCATCAGCCTCCCAGCGCACTAGCCAGGATTACAGGCCTGAGCCACCACGCCCAGCCAAGAATGGGATTTTTATCTGAAGTCTGTGTTCTGAATTTCTTCTGACCAATGAAGAATGTAAAATTATGTAACTCTTTCTCTATGTCTTGTCTACATTTTTAAAAAGTTAGAGGAAAGTAAATTCTCAATGTACTCTTTTTTCAAGCTATAAACACAAACATTTGCTGCAGGAAACTTCCCAATTGTCATTTCCCCCCTTCCCTGGAAGCATCGAGTGATTCAGAAAACAGGTCAATATACTGCTTTCAAAGCTCTTCCTCCAGGTCCAGCATCTTGGATCGAATCTCTCAGTGAGTATCCATTTCACATTTAGACTCTGATATGTTTCACTTTGTCCAAAAAAATTTAATCCAATAACCTCCAGGTATAAATAAATAAATAAATAAATAAGGTAAAAATTAATTAGCAATGCCATCCTTTTTAGCACTTTGCTTGAAAACCACAGAAAATTGCCAGGGAGGAATAAAACTAGACCAAAGTCCATAACTAATTCCTTGCCTTCTTAACATATTTCCTCAAGGGCATTTAAAAGTGTACTTTCAGCTTTCTATGGGAAATATTAACACACTGACAATGTTCTAAAGGTTAGAATGAATTCTCTTTACATGTTTGTTTTTCAAAGACTGCATTCCCTGTTCTTATGTAGTTCTGGAAATAGCCAACTTGGTTTCTGAGTCTGAAGATTCAAACTCAAAATTACTTCAATTATAGAACATGAGAAAATATTTTTCTAATTTGCCTTAAACAATTCACTCCTCAGTGGCTAAAGACTGAATATTCTATAGTGACAAAATAAGACCCCAAACACTAAATCTCTTCAGTTGGTAAGGAACTAAAGAATAAAAGCAACTATTCAGCTAAGTTAGGCAAAATTAGGGTATGAGGTTTTTTGATGATAGTATCTTAATAACATAAACTAGTGAAAAGGTGTTTCAAAAGCCAATGTGTTACATATGTTACTTATTCACTATGAATCACTAAGGAACCATTTCCTTAGTGATGCTATTAATTAATGTTGGACACAGTTTTCAAATTTTTTTCTATGCTCAGATTTCTTCAAAGGTATTGATGTTTACCATATACTGTCTGGTACATGGATTTTCAGAGTAGAATAAGAAAAAGGAAATGGACTTCTGGTTTAATTAGCAGTTTAGTTTCTAGATATCTATGTTACTTAAACAAGGTAAGTTTAAGTCGGAGTCTCGTTTGTCTGTTTGTAACACAGGGCAGGTAGTCCTCATGTTCAGCGCTATTATTGAGCACTAACTAAGGTTAAGTTCATCACACAGGGGAGGAACCCTCTCCACTCCCTGCATTTCTTTGTATACTCTGCAATTCCTCAAATACAAGGGTTTTCTTTTCTTTTTAATTTTCTACTTTTATTTTTTATTGGTATATAATAGATGCATATACTTGGGGGGGTACATGTAATAATTTGATATTTTCATATAACCAAATCATAGTAATTGGGATAGTCATCACCTTAAATATTTACCTTTTCTTTATGTTAGAAACATTCAATTGTTCCTTTGTAGCTATGTAGAAATGTGTAATAGACTAATGGTTCTTACAGTCACCCTACTAGCTATTAAACACCAGGTCTTATTTCTTCTTCCTAGTAGTTTTTTTTTTTTTCTGAAGCTTATCAAATATTATTTCTATTAATTCGTTATTAGTGTTGTCCCCAGAGCAATGATACAAAATTGACCCAGTTCCCTTTAAATAATATTACTACCAGCATCATCACCTTCATACACAATTTTATGATTTTAAAGCTTCCATCAGGGTGCTGTACAAAGCAGCTAATTGGAGAGCATTTATGTATGAGACCTGCTCTTCTGAATGTGTTGGCCTTTGGATCACTTTGAGAGGCTTTCTCTGCCCCTGCAAAGGCCTATCTGCTCGCTTCACTAGACCCTTGATTTAAACCAGGTTTGCTTGAACTTTGATAGGATACTTCTGAACTATTGACCTGGAACAGATTCATTCATTCACTGAACAAATATTTGAGATGTGCCTGCCATGCACAGGAGCTGCACTAAATGTGGAAATGACACGGGCTCACACACAGGAATTGGCATCATATTTGTTTTCTGTAATAAGGCCCTACTTGGTAGCAATCAAATCCTAGCAAATAAATCCACTTCTTTATCCTTAAGGGTGGCTAATTTTATAAAGATTAAATTAACAATGGATCAATTCCAAAGGACTGAAAGAGGAAACTTTAAGTTCCTTCATGATTTAGGATCTCAGATTTGAAAACAGTAGGCAGAGACTGGCGGTGACAGCCATTCTTCACTGCTGCTCTTTGGAAGTTGAGACATATTTGAATGTGAGTCACCTTACTCAGCAAGACTTAGTAAAAATATACTTACATGTGTTGCCCTAGAATAGAACAAAGAGAATTATCTCAACAAGTTTTTCCATCTAAGACTAATATGCTGATATGTATGTGTACACATACTTCATAAGTAAATAACCCAGATGTCCTCAATTAAATTTATATGGCAATTACATGGATATGAAAATGTTTCTTCCAGTTTTGATCATGTGGATGTATACTGGGCTAAAGGAGTGAGATGCATAAAAATCAGTGCCAAGTTCACTGATTTTCTCCATTTTAGGGTTAATAGGGAGTTTCATTTTACCCTCTAGTATTGCGATTTATCTTGGTGGGAAAAAAGACTTAAAATCACATCACGTTGTATGTAACAGAAGATTGCATTTTTTGTTAACCTTGTTGCCATTCCTTAGAACATGCTGCAGAAACTTCTTGTCATAGGTATATAGCAGAGATTTAAAAAAATTTTCTTGACTTTTTCATTTGAGTTCAGGAAAGAATAAGAAATAAAAATGGGTAAGATGTTCTCTGTAGAGCTAAACAAAGAGAGACATTCTTTTTCTACTCATTCAGTGTCCAAGTGAAAGCTCAAGAAAGTAAATATCTTCAAAATTGAGTGTTGTCTTACTTCTGCTTTAATAAATATTGAAAAATGAGTGTCTTCAACATTCACTATTTTTAGCATTCAATATTCCTCAGAAATCATTTTTCATAATCATCTTCTAGAAACTGTTTTCAATTTTTTAATCATCAAATTGCCATCTCATCTACTTCTACTTCCTACAAATTCTCTTGATATAAGATAGATAAGTAAAATAATCTTAGGTTTTCAGTTTTCATTGTTTCTTTATTATATGACCTATCTTGCGTGCGTCTCTCTTGCTTCCCATTGTGTCTTCATATCTGATACCTGATATGTAAAACAGGCACTATTCATTGAACAGACTGATGAAATCCCATTTCCACAGGTATCATCTCCCATTCCTGAGACAAAAGAACCCCAAATCTTATCAGTGATATTTATTTCTTATGAATTGTGGCAAAGTACATGCTGCAAGAGATTAAAATTATTAGCTAAAATGAAACGTTAAAAAATTAACTGTGAATACAGTCTTTAAAATCATGTGTGCTTTTATCATCTGTGATGAGTAACTCATAGACTTTAACGTAAACAAGAGTATCCATGTAAAGTGCTTTGGAACAGCATTTTGCCTATAAGAACTTGTTATCTATATTGTGTCCAGCCCATCTTCCCCTGATATGAAGAGACATCTGCTTCCCAGAAACCTCACAGTTGCAAAAAGTGGAATGAACCTTTACTGTGAGTTCTGAAAGAGCAGATCCAACCTAAATTAATTGGCTCACATAAGCCTGTGTTCACTGTGGATCAAAGTACCCATGCCCCAATCCTTTTTCACCTCCTGAATTTCCCATATGTTTAGAAATGGCATAAAGAATAAATATAGAGAGAAGGAATAAATGGAAATTGAAGAGGAGAGGAATGGTTACTGCTCTGCCCAATTTGGAAGTTTGGAATTTATATGCTCTAAAGATGTTAATAGATCCCACCTTCGCCCATGTTACTGATTTTCTGCTTCTCCTATTTAGGGATGAGCCTGACTTGGGTCCTAGTCCCCAAACTGACACTAATTGCATTGGACAAATAATTTCAGCTCTTGGGGCCTCTTGTTTTCTCCTCTGAAAAAGGAAAAGGCTGATGAAATTATCACAGTGGTTCATTTAAGCTCTGAAGTTGTATGGTTTTATAAGTCTTCTTTCTCAAACTTTTCTCAGAATGGATTACTTGCATATTTTTAAAAGTCTTAGATCATTAAATAAAACTTTTACTTTTTAATAATTGCAACTAAATACAGAAAATATTTTATGTTACTATATCAGCAATTAATATCCACAACTTAATTGTTAATAAGTAAATAACTATACAGCCCACCTGGAAGCATATTAAAGCATAGGGGCTAAAATTAATTTTGACTATTATCCTTCTTTCAATCATCATGTTTACTGATTTTATTAGAGTTGAAAAGCATTGCTTGCACACCATTTCCATTAATGACATTGCTGTTTATGTGGGGCATAAGATGTGTTTACAAGTCAACTTCAGGTGTATCATTAACTGCACCTTTCTGAGGATTTTGCTGTTCAAAAAAGTAACTCATTTCTAATTATTAGAGATTTCCTATGGCAAGAATATTCTAGGTTATAATCTTAGAAATATACAAAATACCTTACAATAAGTTTAGGGGCCATTTATCCTAAGGAATTTGGCACTGATTATATGGAGTGCTGAACTCTATTAATTTCAGGTATATCTCTTCCTGAGGGACAGGGCATCTCTGCAGAAAAGGAAGGCTATCTTAATAATGACATATACATAAAGGCTTGTTGTGTTTTCAGCAATGAATCTGAAAGAAAGTGTCTCAGCATTTCTAGGTATCTCATTATTTTCTTAGTTTCAAGAAGATTCCAAATGACCTTTAGAAACATTCTGAAAAATATTCCCTGATGCAAACTTTAGAGAAAAAAAATGCCCTGAGCAATCAGACACAGCATGCTACTGTTTGCCAGCCATTAATGGACCCTACAGATCTGCAGCAGGAGGCAGAAGCCTAGAGGATGTGTTTTCCAAACATTTGTTGTGTGAAAGCTGCCCTACTCCTCTGGGTATACTGTATTTATGCAGCTCCATTGGAAAACATCCCCTGATGGGGTTTAGTAAGCAGCTCTTGACTTTTTCAGCAGCTCTTTCTTTTAATTGTTAGTTGTTTAATTATCTGTTAGAGCTGGGCTAGGCATTCTGATTTCTAATATCTGCCAGATTCATTCATTCATTCATTCATTCATTGCTCACACATTAAGCATACTGTTTTCAGGTGGGTTGGAGAACAAAAAGAGCAGGAAGCAAGGCACAAATACAGTACTTAGAAAAGTCATTGGGGTACAGTTTCTTTTTAGAAAAATAGGTTTGCAAATGTCTATGTTCTATGTTAGGGAACTTCATCCAGTCCACTTATTACCTATCACAACTAAACTGGGGAAACTTGGAGTTTTAGGAAAGAGTTACTTGAGTCATTTAATTTGATTTTTTTAAATTAAATCATAGCTGTGTACATTAATGCAATTGTGGGTACAATGTGCTAATTTTATATACAATTTGGAATATTTTCATGAAACTGGTTAACATAACTTTCATGGCATTTTCTTACTTATTATGTTCAGACATTTATATTCTACATTTAGTAAGTTTCACCTGTACCCTTCTAAGATGCATCGTAGGTATGGACCCACCAAATATTCTCCCTCTATCCATCCTTCCCCCTCCACTCCCCTCCCTTACCCCTTTTCCCATATTCTTGTGCTGTAATATAGTTATAGCTTTCATATGAAAGCTATAAATTAGTTTCATAGTAGGACTGAGTACATTGGATATCTTTTCTTCCATTCCTGAGGTACTTTGCTAAGAAAAATATTTTCCAGCTCTATCCATGTAAACATAAAAAAGGGAAAGTCTCCATTTTTCTTTAAGACTGCATAATATTCCATGGTGTACATATACCACAATTTATTAATACATTCGTGGGTCGATGGGCACTTGGGCTTATTCCATGACTTAGCATTTATGAATTGGGCTGCAATAAACATTCGGATACAGATATCTTTGTTGTAATGTGATTTTTGGTCTCTGGATATATACCTAGTAGAGGAATTATAGGATCAAATGGCAATTCTATTTTTAGATATCTAAGTATTTTCCAAACATCTTTCCAAAAGGACTATATTAGTTTTCATTCCAACCAGCAATGTAGAAGTGTTCCTTTTTTTCTACATCCATGCCAACATCTCTGGTTTTGGGATTTTGTCTTGTGGGCTAATCTTACTTGCATTAGATGATATCTCAAAGTAGTTTTGATTTGCATTTCTCTGATGATTAAGGATGATGAGCATTTTTTCATGTGTCTGTAGGCTGTGTGCCTGTCTTCTTCAGAGAAGTTTCTCTTAAGGGCCCTTGCCCACCCTGAGATGGGATCACTTGTTCTTTTGTTTGAGTTCTCTGTGGATTCTGATTATTAAACCTTTTTCAGAGACATAACCTGCAAATATTTTCTCCCATTCTGAGGGCTGTCTATTTGCTTTACTAACTGTGTTCTTGGCTGTGTAGAAGCTTTTTAGTTTAAACAGATCCTAGTAGTGTATTTTTGGTGCTGATTCAATTGCCCAGGGAGTCCTCCTCATAAAGTATTAGCCCAGGCTGATTCCTTCAAAAGTTTTCCTTGAATTTTCTTCTAGTATTTTTAGTTTCATGTCTTAAGTTTAAATCTTTAATCCAGTGAGAGTTTATCTCAGTTAAGGTGAAAGGTGTGGGTCCAGTTTCAGTTTTCTACAGGTCGCCAGTCAGTTCACTCAGCACCATTTGTTAAATAGGGAAACTTTTCCCCAGTGAATGTTTTTCATTGGCTTGTCAAAGATCAAATAGTGGTAAGTAGTTGAGTTTATCTCTTGGTTCTCTATTCTGTTCCATACATCTACCTCTCCGTTTCTGTGCCACTACCATGGTGTTTTGATCACTACCATTTTATAGTAGAGTCTAAGGTCTGGTAGTGTAACTACTCTTGCTTTGCTTTTATTTCTGAGTAATGTCTTGGCTATTTGAGGTTTTTTCTGATTCCATATAAATTGATGTATTATTTTTTCAAGATCTTTGAAATATGACAATGGAGCTTTAATAGGAATTGCATTAAAATTGTGTATTCCTTTGGGTAGTATAGACATTTTGACAATGCTGATTCTTCCCAGCCATGAGATGGTATGTTTTTCCATTTGTTTCAGCTATTTCTTTTCTTAGAGTTTCATAGTTCTCTTTATAGAGATCTTTCATATCCTTTCTTAGGTAAACTCCCAAATATCTCATCTTCTTTGGCACTTCTGTGAATGGAATAGAGACTGTTTTTTCAGTTTGGCTATTGTTAGTATATATAAAGGTAATAGATTTATGAGTGTTGATTTGGTAACCTGAGACACTGCTGTATTCCCTGATCACTTCTAAGAGTTTTGTAGTAGAATCACTGGTATTTTCCAGATATACAATCATATCATCTGAGAAGAGTGAAAGTTTGATCTCTTCTGACCCTATGTGGATACTCTTTATCACCTTTTCTTTCCTAATTGCAATGGCTAAAACTTCCATTATGATGTTAAAGAGCAGTGGAGACAATGGGCAACCTTTCCTGGTTCCTGATCTGAATGGAAATGATTTCAATTTAACTCCATTCAATACAATATTGGCTGTAGGTTTACTGTAGATAGCCTCTATCAGTTTAAGAAATGTCCCTTCTATACCCATTTTAAATATAGACTCAAAGTGAAGGGATGGTCATCTATATTCCAGGCAAATTGAAAGCAGAAAAAAAGCAGGTGTTGCAGTTTTATTTGAGGATACAATAGGCTTTAAACCAACAAAAGTAAGGAAAGATAAGGATGGCTGTTTCTTATTTGTCAAAGGCAATACTCAATATGATGAGATTTCAATTATTAATATTTATGCAGCCAACCAAAATGCACCTCAATTTATAAGAAAAACTCCAACACACATGAGCAATTTGATTTCCTCCAGTGCCATACTAGTCAGAGATTTTAACACTCCTTTAACAGTGTTGGATAGATGATCCTCCAATAAGAAGCTAAGCAAAGAAATCTTAGATTTAAACGTAACCATTCAACATTTGTATTTACCAGACATATACAGAACATTTCGTCCTTACTAAACTAAATACACATTCTTCTCATCACCCCATGGAACATACTCCAAAATAGATCACATCTTAGGTCACAAATCTAACCTCAGCAAATTTAAAAGAACAGAAATTATTCCTTGCATCTTCTCAGACAATCACAGAATAAAAGTGGAATTCAGTAATAACAGGAAACACGGAAGCTAAATAACGTTATGCTTAATGATAGCTGGGTCATAGATGAGATTAAGAAGGAAATTTTTACCAATTTTTTTGAACAAAACAATGATGAAGACATGAATTACCAGAACCCCTGGGATACTGCAAAGGCAGTCCTGAGAGGGACATTTATAGCACTGCAAACCTTCCTCAAGAGAATGGAAAGAGAGGAAGTTAAGAACTTAATGGAACATCTCAAGCAGTTGGAACAGGAACAACATCCCAATCCCAAACCCAGCAGAAGAAAAGAAATAACCAAAATTAGAGCAGAATTAAATGAAATTGAAAACAAAAGCATTATTCAAAAGATCAATAAATCAAAAATTTGGTTTTTTGAAAAGGTCAGTAAAATGGATAAACCTTTGGCTAACCTAACTAGGAAAAAAAGAGTAAAATCTCTAATTTCATCAATCAGAAATGGTAAAGGTGAAATAACAACAGATTCTTCAGAAATTCAAAAAATCCTTAATGAATATTACATAAAACTTTTTCTCAGAAATATGAAAATCTGAAGGAAATTGACCAATACTTGGAAGCACACCACCTTCCAAGACTTAGCCAGAATGAAGTGGAAACTTTGAACAGGCCTATATCAACTTCTCAAATAGCATCAACTATACGAAATCTCCCTAAAAAGAAGAGCCTGGAACCAGATGGCTTCACATCAGAATTCTACCAAAACTTCAAAGAGGAACTAGTACCTATATTACTCAAGCTCTTCCAAAATATAGAAAAAGTAGAAATACTAACCAACACATTTTATGAAGAAGCAAACATCACTTTGATCCCCAAACCAGGAAAAGACCCAACAAGAAAAGAAAATTATATACCACTATCACTAATGACTATTGATGCAAAAATACTCAACAAGATCCTAGCAAACAGAATCCAGCAACACATCAAACAAATTATACATCATGACCAAGTGGGTTTTATCCATGGGTCTCAAGTATGGTTCAATATATGTAAATCTATAAATATCATTCAGCACATAGATTAAAAAATAAAGACCATATGATTCTCCCAATTGATGCAGAAAAAGCTTTTGATAATATCCAGCATCCCTTCATAAATCATTTAATCTTGAAGTGGTCATAGAGTATTTCTATGACTCTGGGCTCATGATATAAAGTGTA
>CAUYON010136411.1:0-48746 GCA_963573935.1 Arctocebus calabarensis
CTTATGTGCTAGAGATCAAAGAATTTTTTTTCCCAACTACCAGGAAGTTTTACTAAGGTTTGGATTGTTTCCTGCTTGGGGATTTTTGAGAGGTTTTTTTGCTTTTATTATTATTTTTAATTGACACATAATAATTGCACATATTTATGGAGTGCAGTGTGATATTTCAATACATATATACAACATGTAATAATCAAATCAGGGTAGTTTGTGTTAAGAACTTTCAAAGCCCACTCTTCTATCTATTTGAAAAGATATAATAAATTGTTAATTATAGTCACCCTATTATTTAGATTTTTAGTCACTATTCTAATAACTGTTTTCATTGCTTTATCATAATCTATCTGGAGAATATACCCTGTTCTCTTCTCTCTTTTGGAGAATGGGGAAACCAAGACCTTTGACCAAGAATAATTGCATCTGTATTAATATAGTAGCTGCTAAAAGAGGCATGGTCTCTTTCTTATTCAGCAGCCAGGAAAACAAAGTCCCCAATTCCATTCTGCACTACACTTGCCTCACTTCAATTTTAGTAAATGCCTATCATGAAGAGAAGGAACACTTAGGTAAAGACTAGACCACTTCCAGATAAGGCTCCCTTCACCCTGTCCTGGGAGTCTATCTGGCCCCTAAGTATGAGAATGAATGAAAAGATAGTAAAATAAGTTTGATCAGAATTGATGGTTTAACTCATTAAGGTAAATAAGTGACCCCCTACAAGTCTTTCATCAACACTTGAAAGGCAAAAATACATCAAAATAATGTTCCCCCTCAAGAGGAAAAGTCAAAGAGCAAGAGATGTTGTTGGTCTTGATTTGGAAACCAAAGAATCCTAAATCCTCAAAGTCAATTCCAGTGGGGGCGGAGGGTCAGGGACATTTGTTTTCATTTGTTAGTTTGTGACTGTTTTAAACTCTTAACCCAGCGCTTTCTTTTAGTTTGGGGAAAATCTAATCTTAGTGGGTGATGCTTTTAATTCACAAAAGTGAGCTCATTTGTTTGTATGAAAAGTAGATTAATTATTAGTAATTATGAGAAACAAGAAATGAGCAGTGCACACACATGCACACATGAGGACACACACGAAACACACTCAAATTTCTATTCGCATTTTGGCTTAGTTAACTGTATTAATCAGGGATTTTGATACAGCTTTAAGGGATTGTCTCCCTGTTTCTGCTCCAATATTGCTTCCTCTACTTGTCACATCTGCCACCAAGTTTCCTACACCATGATCAGGTAACCAGCTTGAAATCACCAGATAAAAACTTACAGCACCATAGCACAGATTCCAGAGGGCCCATGACACCAGGGCCCATGACAATAGGGCCCATGCCTACTTGCCTGTCTCCCTCCCCAAGGCCCAGGACTTAGCCTTCACTGTCAGCAGAGGCCTGGGGGAAGCCCTACATGACCTGGCCCAGGGTGGCCAGGAGCCCTGAGGGCTCTTCCCGCCCCCAGAGTGCTCACCTGCTAGATGGCATATGCCCATTTAACTAGGGCCTTACCCCAGCTCACACCTCAGTAGGGCAGTGCCTTGCCTTGATCACGGCTGTACCCACAGCACCTGATGCAGCGCTTGCAGTGAGCAAATGAACCAGTGAACAAATGGATGGCTGAGCGAACAAGGTGAACTAGTCCTTTTCCACTTCCTGGGGGAAGATGTCATGAGAAAGAGGAGGGCAAAAGAAATGGAAGAGATGGAGAAAGAAAGAGACAATAACTCGCCACCTCTGGGGAACCAAGACTAGTGGCCTGGCAGGGCCAGAATTTGCTGGTCAGCTTCAAAGGGACACTCCACAAGTATTTTATTTATACATTTTTAGAATCTGAAAGAAAAAAAAGAGAGAACAAGCATTCAATGAGGGAATTTAACTCTGAAAGAGCCGGGCAGGTATGTCTAATAATTCAGTAAGACAGTTCCTCTGCTCCATAGCGAGTACAGTGATTTACTGTGCCCATAAAGGAAATTGCAGAACTCCAAGCTGAGCGGAGCTCTGGAGGCCCTGAGGCCGGGAAGACACAGAGCTGCGTTTGAGGACGTGGCTCTGGGGGAGTAAGGGGCTCACAGCTGCCCTGACTCCACAGGTAATGAAATTCAAAAGAAGACAGAGGTAGTGGCAGCTCTGTCCCCAGCTGATTAACATAGCAGAATGTAGAGTCAACTGGGGGGGGGTGCTGACTGTACTGCGGACTTACTGTCTGTCCCAGATGTGTTTCCTTCAAGTTCAAGGAGGCTGTAATATTTAAAATGGTCCATAGCAATTTCATACTATTTGTAAAAATCACGAGAACACTTAAAATAGAAAAAAATATGTTCAGGCTTCAACATAGGAAAATAACTGTAAATGAAGTATAAGTGGTTTTAGAAGAATATTAGCACATTCTATTGATTTAATAAACAACATACCAGATATAGGGGTACACATCCAGGGAGGAAAATGGATATCTTTTTTTTTTTTAATTAAATCATAGCTATGTACATTAATGCAATCATGGTTTACAATGTGTTGGTTTTATATACAATTTAAAATATTTTCATCGAAGTGGTTAACATAGCTTTCATGGCATTTTCTTAGTTATTGTGTTCAGACATTTATACTCTCCATTTAGTAAGTTTCACCTGTACCCTTCTAAGATGCACCGTAGGTGTGGACCCACAAATTACTCTCCCTCCACCCATCCTTCCCTCTCCCCACCCCTCCCTTACCCCTTTCCCCATATTCTTGTGCTGTAATTGGGATATAGCTTTCATATGTAAGCTATAAATTAGTTTCATAGTAGGGCTGAGTACATTGGATACTTTTTTTTCCATTCTTGAGATACTTTGCTAAGAAGAATATTTTCCATCTCCATCCATGTAAACATGAAAGAGGTAAAGTCTCCATTTTTCTTTAAGGCTGCATAATATTCCATGGTGTACATACACCACAATTTGTTAATCCATTCATGGGTCGATGGGCACTTGGGCTTTTTCCATGACTTAGCAATTATGAATTGGGCTGCAATAAACATTCTGATACAGATATCTTTGTTATAATGTGGTTTTTGGTCTTCGGGATATATACCTAGTAGAGGAATTATAGGGTCAAATGGCAATTCTATTTTTAGATCTCTATGTATTCTCCAAACATCTTTCCAAAAGGACAGTATTAGTTTGTATTCCCACCAGCAAATGGTGCTGGGTGAACTGGCTGGTGACCTGTAGAAGACTAAAATTGACCCACACCTTTCACCATTAACCAAGATAGAGTCTCACTGGATTAAAGATTTAAACTTAAGACAAGAAACTATAAAAATACTAGAAGAAAATGTAGGGAAAACTCTTGAAGGAATCGGCCCGGGGGAATATTTTATGAGGAGGACTCCCCAGGCAGTTGAAGCAGCATCAAAAATACACTACTGGGATCTGTTCAAACTAAAAAGCTTCTGCACAGCCAAGAACACAGTTAGTAAACCAAAAAGAGCCCTTAGAATGGGAGAAGATATTTGCAGGTTATGTCTCCGACAAAGGTTTAATAAACCAGAATACACAGAGAACTCAAACGTATTAGCAAGAAAAGAACAAGTGATCCCATCTCATGGTGGATAAGGGACATGAAGAGAAACTTCTATGAAGAAAATGAATATCTTAAGTGATCTTTTACGAAGAAATCCGTAGTAGTGCTATTTATTTTATTTTATTTATTTTTTTGAGACAAAGTCTCACTCTATTGCCCTGGGTAGAGTGCTGTGGTTTCATACCTCACAGCAACCTAAACTCTTGGGCTAAAGGCATCCTCTTGCCTCAATCTCCTGAGTAGCTGTGACTACAGGTACCCGCCACAACACCCAGCTAGTTTTTCTATTTTTAGCAGAGATGGAGTCTCACTCTTGCTCAGGCTGTGCTCAAACTCCTGAGCTCAAGCAACCACCCATCTTGGGCACCCAGAGTGCTAGGATTACAGGCATGAGCCTGCACCCAGCCCCTTAGTAATACTGTTTAGAGTTTATCATCGAACTTGAACCAAATATACAGTGTCATTTAGTAAATCCTAAATCAGATTTTCAGCATGTTACCTAGGACATGGATAGGCCCCTGGATTCCAGAGTTACACTGTTTTTAAACCATGAGGAGTTACTTCATAGAAAGCAAAGGTCCTGTACTTCTGCATTTATGGACTAAGAAAAAAATTCATGGAACCAAAGTAGAATTGTCAGCTTTCTCTACTCCACCCCACTTGGTTAACTAAAATCGTGAAAAACAGAAAGGAGGTATAGGAGGAAGAAAAGGGAGAAGAAGAAGACAACTACTGTCTACCATCACCATGATTTTGAGAAAAGAATGGACAGTTTAACATCAAAAAACTAAAAACATAATCTCCAAATTAAACAGTTGTGAATTTGGCCAGGTGCAGTGGCTCATACCTATAGTACTAGATCTTTGGGAGACTGAGGGAGGAGGATGGCTTGAAGCCAGGAGTTCAAGACCACCCAGAATAATAATAAGACTTCCTCTCTAGAAAAAAAATTAAAAAATTAGGCAGGCACGATGGCGTATGCCTGTGGTTCCAGCTACTTGGGAGGCTGGGGCAGGAGGATCGCTCAAGCCAACAAGTTTGAGGCTGCAGTGAGCACATATGATTGATTGTGCCACTAGCCTGGGTGATAGAATGAGATGCTATCTGTAAAAAAAAAAAAAAAAAAGACAACATGAAGGTATATAAGGAGAGAAAAAGTCACTCATCATTTTCTCGTAGGCAATGGGCAGAAAAGCAGGGGCTGTGTAGAACACAACCTCACACACCAACTCTTCCACATACCATCTGCTAGGACAGGTGACTTTAAGGCCCTGAGACTTAGCTTTTATTCTGTGAAACAGAGATACCTACTTTAAGGGTAATTGTAAAAGGAAACAAGACAGATAGATTAGGGTATATTAAATGGTAGCTGGTTTCTTCCTGTGAGGCTTTTGGGCTCTCCCTTATCTCCAAGACTAAGTGTGAGAGTGTGGGGGGATTGGCCTTGGAGCCAATGGGGGAGGGGGAGAAAACCTCTCTCTCTTTCTCTCTCTACTCCCATGCCCCGGTGGGAAGGCTGCTCCTCTATTTCGTGGAATCTTGGCCTCTTGCTTCCTGTTAGGGAGTCTCATTTAAACCCGATCTTGCTTGGCTAAAGATGACACCTGAAGAGAAAAGTTGCGGCCAGGGGAGGGCCCTGGGTTCTCCCATCCTGACTTCTCCTCAGCCCATGCTGGAAACTCCACAAAACTGTTAAGAAACCCATCATTTTGATTTAGAATGAAATTGACTTGTTGGTCAGCCATCAAGACAGATGGAGTAAGTGTTGCCAAAAGAAAAAAAGAGAGAGAGAGAGAGAATCTGGCCACGACTACTTCTTGTGTTGTACAGACCGTTTTAGCGGAGGAGGGATTGCAGAGTGTAACACGTGGCTGTCAGACGAAAAGAGTTAGGTTTGATCACACTCCTCCCTGTTTCGTTCTGGCAAGCGGAAGACATTCCGATTTTTAAGGAAAAAGCTAAGTGAGCCTTTGGATTTGAGGATCAGATGTTCAGTTAGGAACAGAATGATTTAACCTCTTCCCTGATTTTCTGAAATGCTGTCTGAAATGGCAGTTTGCTCCCAACTCTGGGCTGCCTCTCCCAAGAGGAAAACAGCACCCTGAGAACAGAAGCTTTTTTAAGAGTCCCCTCAGAGGAAGGACCCCTGGACTGGCTACCGGGAGAACTGGGCTCTAGACTGTGACTTTGTTATTCATCTCTTTATGCCTCAGTTTCCCAAAATAAATGTATGACTAGTACTAGTCCTTTCTCTACAGAGAAGATCAAAGGAAACTGTAAAGTTCAAAGCACTAATATGATAGAATTTTGATTATAATATTAATGAAATTTTAGTTTCTTTCTTTCTTACAGGCCTAAAGTTTAAAGTAAAAACACTCTAAATAAAATGCATGTTCATCCAGGTCTTTGAGACCTCACAGAGAACTTGGCTTTCAGCCATGTACCCAGAGGCTCTCAAGGGTGCCTGCCCCTTGGAGAGCAGGGCCATGGGGGCCTCACCGAGTCAGGAATTCCAGTCCTGCAGCCAGTGGCCCTGGAGATGCTCCCCAGAATTCTTTTGTTTTTCAGAAAGTCTTATCTTCATGTGGCTTCTCCTTCAGGGTTTCTGCTGATTTGTGTTGCAGGTTTGGGGAAGGACAGGTGGGGAACAGATAGGGAGCAAAGACAGGTCTCACGGCACACGGCCCCTCACCTCACCTGTCCCTTTCCTCCTGCCCCCCTACTCAGCTTCCTCCCTCATCGCCCCTCTTCTCAGGTGCACCCCCCTTTCATTCCTGCCACCGCCTCCTGTCTCCTCGGGAGCCTCTTTCCCTTCCTGACACCGTGCTGCTGGCTGACATCCAAAGGTGTCTCCAATCTAAGCAGGTTCTTCAAGGAATTTTTTCAAACAAAGGCATAGCTTTTCTCAAGAGAAGTTCAGATGCCAGCTACTAAGATAATAGCAGCTGGGTAAAGTTGTGCTGTCATAACTGCTGGGGGGACCCCCATACTCCCACACCAGCTTCATTGCCATTCCCAGCAACGGACCTACCGCTCCAAAGGTGTAGCCCAGCAACACATTTTAACAAAAGCCCCCAGGAGGTTCTGATGCTGGCTGAAATGTGAGAATCACAAACTATCTAAGGACCAGCCACATGTTTACCTCGCTACCTGTTAGTTACCTGACATCTGGCATAGTGTCTGTGAACAGCAAAGTACAAAAAATATTCATGAAATCAATCAGGGGACAAACTCCTGAAGCCGTGGGAAGAGGAAGAGGAAACAATATAAAAATACCATCTCTGTTCTTGTGACTTGAAACAAGCAACAATTCAAATGCCCTGCATGACCTTGAGGTCTTAGAACACATCAACTCACAGATATCAGGCCTGTGTTTCTGGGTGAGCAGATGAGGAAGCTGAGGACCCTGCTCCTGGGTGCCCTAGGATTTCTGGGATCCACATTGCCTCTGGGGTGGAGGATGATTAATGCTGAATTTCATGGCTCAGGCCCTAAATCTGCAGGGTTGTTGGGGAGAATTCAGTGCGGGCCGAGGGACTGAGGAACTCACATTGGGCTTCTTTTTAGAACAAGAAAGATACGGATGAGCAGAGATTTACAGGGTGTTCTTTTCTGGGTTTGGTAACCTTCCAAGGTGTGGGGGAGAAAACGTGCAGCAAGCTTTTCTACAGTGGGCATAGATTGTTTCGCCAAAGAAGGAAGCCAGATCCATCCAGGCAGCCCTAGGTACGGGCTGTCCCCACACCTCTCATGAAATGGGGGCTGGGCTCCCATCCCTGACATGCTCCCCAAGGGAGCTGAGGACATCTGCCGGTCCCTTCACCGTGATGCCCCGGGCTTTCTCGTTGCTCTCCCCTTGGGCATGTGCACCCCTCTTCGCTCTCCCGTCCCTTTCTAGTGAGTTGAGCAGCAACTGCCAGAAAGTCTGCCTAGTTCCCTGAATGGGAGGTTCCCCCACCCACAGGTCCAAGTCACTGCCAGCAAAAGGCCCTCTGAGTAGTCATGACCTTGGAGTCCTTGTGGTGTGGATGGAGGAGAGTAGGAGGTGTGAATAAGCCAAGTGAAACCCTGACCCTGACGATTTCCCATCAAAGAAATTAGGTTGGTGCCCAGGGGAGGGCCAAAGAAAAGAATGCTGCTTTTGCAAATTCTGAAAAGAATGACTCAGCTTCAACCTACAGGCACATGAGAGCCTGCAAATGACATTTCTCAAAAAACCTCCAACAGCAAAACCTGACACAACATTATTTAAATAAAATTTTAAAAGGAAGAGAGGAAAAGAAAGTGCCTATAGAGCTTTTCAAGAAGTTGAAGTGTCCCATACCCAGGCATGGGTGAAAAGTTGTCCTTCCCAGTGTCACCCTTTGGTAAGTACTGGAGAACCTAGCTAACTGTGCATCAGTGGCTCTGTTAGGATTTTGTTAGGGATAAAAGTAGGATGGTTAGCTACCGAGGTCACATCCTAAGCTCATCTTCAAAAGAAAAGGCTACCTGAAACTGGGATTTACTGGGAATCAGCTATAATTTTAATGGATCTTATTTGTTAAAAAAAATCATCACAGATGTGTGTGTGGAGGGAGGTGGTAGAATGTGGAAGTGATGAACTGAATGAAGCATAAAATCAAAAGAAATCAATAGCACAGCCTCTGCAGAGATTAAAAAGAAAAGACTTTCCAAGTTACATACGGAAGATGCCTCGGCAGTCATGCTGATCACACGGCAAGTAAATACCTGTGTATTTTGACTTCGGCAAACACAGAATTACTGTGTCTTGGAGGGGCATTTGATGACTAGAAATCTCGATCTCCTTGATATTTCAGTAGAAATGTATGAAGCTGAAAAACACTGTTTCTTTCATCTCATTGTTTTAAGGTCAGCTCAGTCAACCTTCCTAGGTCTTTTCTGAGCATTTCTTGGAAAGAAATCAACATTCCAGTAATGTAACTGCCATGGGGCTGGTGTGCATACCGGAGCTCTGACCAACTAACCTGGAACACTACCACTACCTACCACTACCCAGAACTCAGGAAGCCTAAGTCTCAGCCTGAAAAATGACCCTAAGTTATATATTTCTCCCCCTAGAGTAACAGCAAAATCAGGTACTCAATGGCCAGCATTTCATGTGTGTGTGTGTGTGTAAAACCACATACTTTTTATAATGTTTAAATAACATGTTAGATAGACATCCTGAAGCAAGAATCTCCATGTTTTGGTGGACTTCATCCATCAATAGTGGTGCTAAGAGATTTTTAAAGGAAGTTGAACATTAGCTCTACAGATAACAGGTTGGCTCTATTATCATCTTCATTACGTGTGGAATAATTATGGTCAAAGAGGTCAAATTCAATCACACATCACCAATCACAGTTATCATATAAAGAGAAGGAAACCGCAAAGAAAAGCTTCTGGGACTGAAGTTGAGATCCCACTTCAATAGAAATTATTTGAATTCTAAGCCAGGACAGGAACAAAGAATTTGTTCTGAAATGTATTGAACCAGCTTGGAGAACGTGTCTATGACCACAAGCTTGGAAATACTGCCTGTGACAACTAAAGTTGCCTGTTGCTCCCAGGCAGCCCCGTGTAGTTAACAATGGTGGTCCTCAGGTGACGCCCGCTGGTGCCCTGAGTAGAGATGTGCTTTCCAGCATCAGGGGACGTAAAGCCTTTGTCTCAATAAAACCGTCCTGTCACTGGTTGGCTTGCTCTCAAGTTCATCCCTACTGGAAGCCAAGAATCCGCTTAAAGTTTGGGGGCTCTCCTCCCTTCACTGAGGCACCCCTCGAATCACAAGGGACACTCTAGTATGCTTATGTATTTCTTCCAGCTGCAGAAACTGTTAACTTCATTACCTGGTCCTTCTTAATTCCAAGCCAGTGACCCAATAAGACAAAAACATTTTTATTTTTATTTTAGTACATTTGTTCTTTATACGTCATGAAAGAAAGAAGCAGAAGTTCGTCCTGTGTCCTGTTTTTGTGACAGGAGGTACAATGGCCAGTTTCCACATGTTGGTAGCACGCCACATGGTCGCTGTGTGGGCAGACGTGGGAGAACGGGGAAGCTGGGAGCCTCCGTAAGCCAGGAGGGCCTCAGCTGTGCGCTCCAAGGCTGTCACTTGGGCCACGAGGACTGAGGGTCCCCACCCTGCGTTCCTCTTCCAGACCATCCCCAGCCTCCTGCCGTCTCAAGGAGAAAAATGTGTTTACTTTTAAGACTAGATCCTTAAGCCCGAAACATAATTGGCTGCCCTGTATAAAGCAGAATTGGGGTCAAACAGGGCCTAGCCTGAGAGAATGCTTGACTGTTAATAACTAACACCCATGTTCAACTGGTCAAGCTAGGGTGCTTTCCGGTAACTGAAAGACCTTTTGCTATTGGGGGGACTGGCTACCTTGGCTATTTATTAGCTGTAATTGCAAGTAAAAACTACTCTTAAAAAAAAAAAACACGCAGCTGTCTGTAGTCCAAAACCATGGAAACCAGCTCTCTCTGCAAACAATGAGCCTGCCTTCAGCCAAGACAGCCAGAGATTCTCAGTTCCCATGATTTTCTTCCAAATCCCAAACAGCAAATGCCTTTAAAATGCACAAAAGAGCGAGGAGCCTACTGAATTGGCAGTTATTCCTGCTCCTTTTCAGTAAATGTCTGTGTAAAGGAAAGGAAGGCATAAAAAGATCTGTGTTTTGCTACTCTAGGGTTTCCAAAGACAAGATGGCCTAAGGACAAGTTAACCCTCAGCCTAGAGAGCTGCCTGCAAGTGCAGAGGGAAGCTGCTTTCGCATTTCACGGCCAAGGTACGTTTTCCCTCTCAGCAAAGGCCTTGTTCCAAGGGGAAACTAAACTGTACTAGTTCCAGAAGGAGCCCCATAGAAACCATGCTGCCTCTCGACAGGCAGCAGTCAGCACATAGTTCCCTGGTCATAAGCCTGGCCCACCTTCCTCCAGGCGCAGATAGCCCGCAGTCTGGGAAGGCAGCACACTCTTGCCACACAGAGAGACCTGTATAAATTGGAATCTTACATACGCGCCAAATGCAGGCGATGCTATCAGAGCCAGCCTGTGAGGCCCGCGTGTCCACCCAGAAGCTGACCCAAGCAAAACTAGGAGACAGCTGAGGCCTGTCCCGGAGAGGCTTTCCTCTGCCCACCTCCTCAGGCCAGAAGCCCTTCACTTCCTCTACCATGCCACCCCCATTCATGGCCCCAAAGCAGTGTCCTCACAGGCTGGGACCTCCATGTACGAGGGAGAGCTGGCTGATCTTCACAGCTGTATCATCACAGCCCAGGATGGCCCCAAGTCCTCTCTACCCTGGAATAGGGCAGGTCACGCCTCAGGGTTCCCCTGTCCCTGCACATCTCTGCCCCTCCAGCTCCTCCTCCAGATTGGAGCTCTGTTCCCTTCACCCCTGCGTCCCGGGTCCGTAGCTCAGTGCCTGGCACTGTGTGGAAGCTCAGGAGATGTTCCCTGAAAGTTATGAGGAAGATTGTTGGGTAAACCCGTGCTCACTGTCTGTGCATTAGAATTAATCTGTGTCGATGGAAGTTCAGTGAAAGAGATTGGAGCAGAGGGCACCTGGTGAAAATCCATCAAATTGGCTGCTACCTACAGATCGGGCCTCCCTGCGCTAACCTGTATGGTGTCTTGGAGTTCTTTGGGAATGTGATTAAATCACTTTATTCGGGGGTATGGGGGGAGCACATACCCACGTGTGTAGGGTCAGAATTTTGTACCGAAGGCAAAGCTGCTGTTTCCTCGCGTCTCTGTCCCGCAACAACATACACACACAGATACATGCCATGATGTCTGTAGTTCCAAGAGGTCTGAAAAATCCACCACAGCACCTTCCTGGGCCCTCAGGCTAAGAACTTCTGTTCCATTTTAAAATTTGGTACTTTTCCCTACTTCTGTTTTAGACTTCCCTCCCATGAGGGCAGGCAGGAAAAGGTGTTTGTCTAACAGCACTGACCACAGGTCCTTCCACACAGTGGGGGCTCAGTGAAAAAAAATGCACATGGAAGCCATGAACTGTTGACTCTTGAAATTAACAAGAGCGCCTCCCCTAAGCAGCCCCCCATCAGATGCTGTGATTTCCCTCCACCTACCCACCCAAGGAGGCATGCCCAAGACTTGCAGAGTCAGGAATAAGGGGTGCTTCTGACACCCCTGCAAAGACAACCCAGAGCACCTGCCCCAGACTCCTGTGGCCACAGGATGCTGTCCCCTATGGTGAGGGGGCTAAGGGCAGGACTTACTCTGGAGAATGCTTTGAAAACCTATCAGGACATTTTTTGGTTGTTGCAGTAATTACAGGGGCATCATCAGTGTTCATTCAATGAGACACCAGATATGTTACAATGTGTAGGCTAATTCTGTATAGCAAAGAACTGTCTAAAGTCTCACATGATCTTCAAATGTACCCTTTCACCTACTCAGGTAGGTGAAAATGTGTATAATTCTAAAGTTCTAACTCTGTGTTACATATAATCACAAAGTAATTTTTTTTTTTATGGAGACAGAGTCTCACTCTATCGCCCTCGGTAGAGTGCTGTGGAGTCACAGCTCACAGCAACCTCCAGCTCCCAGGCTTAGGCGATTCTCTTGCCTCAGCCTCCCAAGTAGTTGGGACTACAGGCGCCCACCACAGCGCCTGGCTAATCTTTGATGCAGTTCGGCCAGGGCCAGGTTTGAACCCGCAGCCTTCGGTATATGGGGTCAGCCCCTACTCGCTGAGCCACAGGCGCTGCCCCACAGAGTAATTTTTTACATAGTTTTAAATGAATGCTGAATTTACTAAGAGTGCAGGTACCACATAAACCCAGTCAAGAGTGTACATTGTTTGGTTTGGGACTTCACCAAGAGCTGTTCTTGTGAAAAATGTCTATACCTCTGAGGGCATTTGAGTCACCTTCAGAGTTCACATGAGAGAATTATATTTGTGGTGATTCTACATGGGCACATGAGTTCTGACTACTTTATCATGTCTTCTCATGGAGTTATACCCAAGCATTTACACATTTAAATGCATATTCTTCTTTAAATTTATTGTTTAACATTTCTCATTTATATTCCGGTAAGGACATTCTCCTGAATTTAAAAAATTATAAGTTTTATTATCTAGATATTTAATTTCAAGAGTGTGAAAGCAATGTTACAGAATATTTGCTATAAAAAGGGAATGCCAAGTCTGATAATGAACTGTGGTGTTACCATTTATATGTCGAATTGCTAAGGATGCTCTTAGCTACAAGTAATGGATGCCAAATGTTAATGTTTTCATATAACAGGAAGCCAGAGGTAGGTAGGTCCAATGTCTGTTTAGCAGCCTAATGAGATGGAAACAATCCAGGTGACTTTCACCTTCTTGCTCCGCTGCCTTCAGTGTGCTGGCATTTATCTTCATCCTCGTCCCTGTATGTTTGGCAAGAGGATTGCTACAACTCAGTCTGTATCCAAAAGGAAGAGGTGCTAGTTTTCTCCTGGTTAGCTCTTTTTCCCAAAGAGGAAGACTTTCCAGAAGCACCAAGGAAAACTTTCTGGTTTAATTCACAAAGATTTAATTAGATGCCAATGGTCATGGGGTGGAGTGGGCTTGGAAAGCCAGTGTCTTCAGTATAAAATACAAGTGGGCTTTGCTGGTGAGAATGTAGTTTGGGAGGCTATGGAAGGAGGCCAGGGTGGAAATACCAGTTGGTTGTAATCAAAACTGTTAGCTATGATGACATGGAACATAAAACAGCACACACACACACACACACACACACACACGAAGTTAGGTTTTAGAATGATATATTTACACGCTTATTCTTCAACCAAGAATACAGAGAAACTTACCAGTTGGACTCTAATGGTATTGATCATCCACACCCTTTTTTTGTTCCTAGTTGCCATAATTTGATTCTAACTCAAAGTGGCGTTGTTCTGTGTTCAAGAAACATTTAACCCTGTTGCCTACCTCAGAGCTTTCTCATTGCAAACAAGAAAATCTTGTAATTTTTACAAAACTCTTTACCCCCATTTTGCAGATGAGAAAACCGAGGAACAGAAAGGTTAAGAGACTTGCCTAAGGTTGCTAGCTCCTGGTGAAGTGGGGATTTGAATTAAAGCTACCTGATCTAAACTGGAATTCTTAACCACGGGTATTCACGATCTGATAGTGTCATCCACAAAGAATACCTAAGACACATAACTTAAGTTTTATTTTATACTAGGTTTTGCAGCCTAAATGGGAATAAAGATGGAAAAAATAATCTGCATGAGGTTGAAATTTTGCAATGTAACTTTCAAACTAGAGACCTGATAGGCTAAGCTACTCGAATATTGAGAATGTGACCTTTAGAAAAGAAAACCAGAAACAGAAAAAAGAATCACCACAGACTAAAGACCAGTAAACATAAAAGAGAACATTCTGTTCTATTTCCATCCCCATTGGCCATGCTCTATCAAGATCTAGAACACAGTCAGGTGCTGGAACCAGGAGCCAGCACCTCTACCTCCCAGGCTCTTCTGGTGCCACACAGAACAGCCAGAGCCAAACCCAGTGACCACGTGTCTGGGTTTACCAGGAAGGTCCCACTTTGCTCCTATTACTTCTGCCCTAATTAAAAGGGTCTTGGTTTGGATGATAAATTATTATATAAATAGTTGTGTCACTAAAGGGTTTTTAAATTCTTGGCTATGTACCTTGACACATGCCCTAAACCCCCAGCTTTAGGACTGGAGAAAGAAAGGTGAAAAGAAGGAGAAAGTTGTAGGGTTAGGCAGTGGAGGCAGAAGAGGGTTAAGGAAAAAAAAAAAGTAGGCAATTACAAAAAATAAATTCTCAACCCTACATGAGGTAGAACAAAAACCCAGAATGCCATTCCTCCAGGTATTCTCCTCTGCGGCTGGGAGGGCAGGAAAATTTCACAAGGGCCCGATGAATGGATGGCTTGTCTCCCTCCTAGCAGGCTTACAGCTGGACACCAGCAGTCCGAATAGCAGTCCTGTTTCTCAGGCCGGCTTCCAGGGCCGCCAAGTGTTACAAGCCCTTCTTAGAGCAGTGGATTTTAAAGGTAAATTGAAACTATTTTAAGATCCCTCTTGGGCAGCAGATGGACAGAATGACGGATTGTTACTCTGGTGTGGCTGTTTTCCTTCCCAGCCCCACTGCAGCACTGTACACACAGCTCCGAGGACTCTGCAAGTGACCGGTGTGGTTTGCTCTCTCTGCGAGCCAGGGGTGTTCTATGAAATAGCCAAAGAAAGAAGGATAGGAACCAGATTACAGATTCTTCTAAACAAAATAGAAAAACGTTGACAAGGCTGTACCAGAGGACTAGGCAAGCAGATGTGAAACTTAGATAGGATCTTTGAGATCCAAGGGGAGGAGAATGACAAGCGGGGGAAGTTGTACTTTCAGGAGTTTTGTTCAATAAGTAAAAACTTGGGAGGCCTTTAGATTGGATCCATGTCACCAAATTCTTTGGCTAAAATAATAATAATAGTAAATTTTAGTATAGCAAAGTGGTTAAGAGTTCCAGTTCATATCAGATAGCTTTGATTCAAATCCCAACTTCCCCAGTAGCCAGCAACCTTAGGCAAGTTTCTTAACCTCTTTATATCTCGGTTTTCTCATCTGTAAAATGGGGATAATTATGTTGTGTCCCTCATAACGGTGTTGAGCAGAGTTGATGAATAAAATGCTTAGACAGCAGCTGACATGCTGTAGTGCTTATTAACGTCAGTCACAGCGGTAGCTGTCACGATGAAAGGTATTATTGCAAGGTTCCATTGTAATATCTCCAATGTATTTAGCTACACTCAACTTGGTAAGGCAGGAGAATTTTTTTTTTCAGAGATAAGCTAGTGATATTTTGGTAAGGTGTTCCTCTTATGAGTAGGCTAGGCAGGGCTAGGTTTGTAAAAGAACAGGGCCATTATGAAACATAGTTTCAGGGTTGTATAGCTCCAGGGGCTTCCTCGCTGGTTGGTTACAAAACACTGCAGAAAAGGAAGTGATTAGAGAGAGGTTCCAGAAGCTGGGAAGGCAGGATGAAAATGTTTTCATGCCACAAAAGTTGTATGAGCCTTTACCTACACAAAACACTTTGTTAGGACCTTTCTACGCAACAAAGATATGTTAATATATGCTATTCAAGAAGGTCATTCATTCACTCATTTATTCCACAAGTCTGTGAGCATTCCTTACAAACCAAGAACTCTTCTAGGGACTGGGGATAGAAAGATGAATATGACCATGTCCTAACCTCAGGGCCTCTTAGAAGATGGCATGCCAGCCAGTCAGGAGCAATAGCTTTGGCAGCTCAGGGGACCCAGCGAAAGGGGTCAACTCATCACTTGACAAGTCTCAGGTACTGGCAAGGGCACAGACAG
Organism: Arctocebus calabarensis; assembly: GCA_963573935.1. NCBI lineage: Eukaryota > Metazoa > Chordata > Mammalia > Primates > Lorisidae > Arctocebus > Arctocebus calabarensis. The sequence goes on from CAUYON010136411.1 coordinate 15,936, forward strand.
CATATGGGAGAGTTTCATAGTGAGTGATTCCTGAAAGAGCAGGGTCAACGTAGTGTGATCAGGGAGGGGAACAAGTAAGTAGGTACCACCCATTAGTTCTCTGTCTCCAGTGTGCCCAAGCTATGCCCTATGACACGCCTCTGAAGCCAGGGTTCCTCGGACAGAGAGGAACCCAAAGCTCAGGTGTTCCAGGGCTTGGTGGAGGTCTCACAGATGCTAGGCAGCAGAGCTGGCTTACATAGGTGGCTATGGCTCCAAGCCTTGGCTTTCCCATTTCTCCATTTGGGCTCACTTCCAAGAAGGAGAATGCAGCCCCTCTGGGGTGTTGGAGAGAAAAACTAAGAGCACATTGTTACATCGAGAGTGATACCAGTGTTTAAGATGAGATTATGTTAGGAAACTGGCTGTACTGTGTATCCCTAGGTGTGATCCAGCCTGGATGTCAATTTAGGTAATTCAAATTCCTTATTGCTGGCTTGATATGCCAAAGACAAAGTGTTAAATCTCTTGGAGGAATAGAATTGCCCGATCACTGAGACTGCTCTGGACTCGTCTCTCCCTGAGATACCCATTTGGCCTGGGGACCTACATAAAGTGGTTCTGGAAGTTCCTCAAAGCTCAGTCTCCTGCCAAAATGCAGATTGCACCTGCAGGGCCCCTGTCAACCCAGCACTCTCCTCGCTCATGGTGATTTGATATTTGCCACTCCATTTGTAGGACCTTCTTCGTAGTCACCTCATCCTGGGTCAGTTACGGTTTATGTTCAAGTCCAAGCACAAGAAGCCTGACCAAACAAAGGATTTGATAAATCAGGTTTGGTTTCCCTTAGTGGCAGGTCCTAGCATTAGCAGAGATGTGAAAATGTAAACTGGTGACTTAGATAGGAGGGCGTTGAAGGCCATCTGGGCTTCTGGGCTGTTACTCACTGTCCTAGAGGGGCCATTTCCTTTTCACGGCTGTTCCCAGTTACTGCGCCAGCCTCATCCTAACCCCGCCGGGCTCAGTCTGCTACTGGGCTAACCGGAGCTTCCCTGGGAAGCTGCTCCACGTGCCAGGGGTTCGGAAAGTGGGTCCTGGGCTAGTTCCAAGCTGCCCTCCACTTTGAGGAGCTTGCTGACCCCCGGAGGCCCCCTTCTGAGGGCACAGGAGATAAGGACATGATTGAAAGCCCACTGTGCGCCCGATGCTCTAGACACATTTTCCTCTGAAGCCATATAAGAATCTAGGAAATGGTTTTGTTATCTTTTTTATCTGGTAGATAAGGACACAGGTTCAGAAAAGGTAAATACCAAGATCATGTGGCCCGTACAGGTCCGTCTGTTTCCAAACCCCACATCCTTTCCACCCTCACCGTGCCGAGCCCTGAAAGTTTCAAATTGTCCTAAATTCCGTAGCTACCACCCTCGGGGATGAGGAAGGGTAGAGAGGACAGACTGGACCCTGGATCTCAGGGCACTAGGGGCCGGGTGCTGCTGAAAGGAAACTCCCTGGAGTCTGTCAGGGACCCAGACAAGCATCACTGGTGGCTACATACCAGCCGTGGCTCCCGCGGAGGGCCAATGTCCATAGCGGTGGAAGGGGGAGTCCCTCAGCTGTTTAGTCGATAAGAGCCGGGAGAAATCGTAGCTAGGTCTGCTCTAAGCTCAGGCAGATAAGGTTAAAAATGCTGAGTGCCTTTGCTCCTGGCAGGAATCACTGCAGCTCCATCCAGGTGGTTCTACCATTACCTGTGCTTATCAAAAACTAACATTGGTAGTTGTATCTCTGACTTAGGTTTTTGTGCGATCATAGCCTATTGTAGCCTCCGACTCCTGGGCTTCCATGGTTCTTCTGCCTTAGCCTCCTGAGTAGCTGGGACACGTGTCACCAATCCAAGCTACATTTTTTTTACTTTTTATAGGGATATGGCCTCATTGTATTGGCCAGGCTGGTCTCTGACTCTTGGCCTCAAGTGGTCTACCCAGCTTGGCCTCTCAAAGTACTGAGATTACAGAAGTGGGCCACTATGACCAGCCAATTTATATTTAATTATCAGATTTGCAACAGAGAGGAGCACATATCAGTGCCTTTTACACATGGTGCTGGGGCACAGCAGATCTGTGGGCTGCCCCCAAGCTCGTCCCCAACAAGCAAAGACTCCCACAGTGGCCCTTACTGTCCTGCCCCAATACCAGGATGTAGGAATATGCCAGTCCTGTGGGCCCAGGTCTTGCCCATCACTTACTCCTAACCTGCATGAGAGCTCCCTATGCCCTCTCTGATCACCACTCTTTGTTTTATAGCTTGGGGCAGCATCATTGATCCACAGAATAGGACTGAGGTGGCCACGGTGGTCTTTGCCATTTTTTGGTCAATGGCAATCAGATGCCCCATTCTTCTGTGACCTCCTTGGTAGCCATCCTGCCACAGGCAGCCGAAGTCTCCCAGTTCTCTTGGGAGTGGTTGGCCTGGAAGGGAAGTAAGCTGATGGCTTATTGGTCTCGCACCTATTTCAAAACTTACTTCACGTGAGAAACTGTAGAGGAGATGTAATAGAAAGGAAGAGTCCATGCATCGAGTGTCTGGAGAGGGGAGTCAGTGAAATCCGAGCTCTTCCCGGGGAGTCGGGACTGGATTATACTGAACTTGAGAGAATGCACCATTTGTTTCTCATCCTCTTTGCTGTTGTGGTGCAGAGAGAATGTAATTGCATGTGAACTACACACTGGAGTAAAGCAGTATGGCCACTTGGCCAGCAGCAGCAGGCCAGGAGGCTCTGGAAACTGTCCCCTGCCCACCCCACACACAGTCACACTGAGAACAGGGACCGAAGTCTGGGCGCCGCACTGGGAACCTGCAGCCTAGTGGATAGAATCGCCTGCTGAACCTACTTGGTGTCCAGAGCAGCTCCCTAAACCCTCCCTCTCGGAACCCTGAACTCACTTGAGTCTAACTGCCCAGCAGTACTGAACTCCTAGTGATGGAGAGGGTCATTTGGATCATACGTAACCAGTCCTGTTTCTCTCAACTAGCCAAAAGATCGGCAATGCTCTGGAGAAAGCATGTAAAGGAAGAGAATGTGTCCAACATCATTACTGGGCAGTTCATTCTTAATCTCCTCCTTCCCTAAAGTCTCTGTAAAGAAACTGTTTTACTTTGGTGACAGCTCACCAGAAAGTCTTACGACACATCTTCCATTTGATTTTTAATAATGTTCACCATATTGCATTTCACTCATATCTAATGTAAAAATTTTATCAGTATATTTTTAAGTGGTCAGATTTTTTATAATTCATTGTACCTTTGATGAAATTTATAATTAGATATTACAAAGATATGGGATATATTCATGGCTGAAGTCCATGGAACCAATACCAAAAATAACCTAACAAAGGGAAGAAGTCACTTAAACTTATTTATATATGTTTATCAAATTTAATTTAGTAAGTAGCGTGGATGCAAGCCAGCAATCTACTCGTAGGTTTATATACCCAAGAGCAATTTGAGCATAGATCCATCAAAAGATGTATACAAAAATGTTCATAGCAGCTTTATACTTAATAACCCTAAACTGGAAACAGCTCACGTCTCCATCAACAAGCAAATGGATAAAAAGCTTGCACTGCGTCCATACGATGGGATACCACTTGGCAGTAAAAGGTAATGTACTACTGATATTCACAACAACATGGATGACCCTCGCAGATGTTATGCTGAGCAACAGAAGCCAGAAACAAAACAGTATACCATTTTTGTGAAGGTCAAGAACAGTTGTCTGAAATGGTTACCTCCAAGTGGAAAGGAAAGGAATTATTGGAAAAAGCACAAGGAACTTTTTGCAATGCTGGGTGTGCTCTGTCTTGATCAGAGTGGTGGTTACAAAGGTGTATATCTGCTTAAAGCACACACTTTAGGTTGGTGTCATTTATGTACATTTGTATATTATGTCTCAATAAAAAAGTAAAAAGAAAAATATATTTGATATACGTTTAGTGCATAGGAAATTTCCCTCATGACCTAATTTTTCCTTCTGTTTAAAAAAAAAAAGATTTAGAATGTTAGGCCAGGCCAGAAGTAGGGATTCACATCGCATCTGGATCAGTTGGAAAAACCATTGAGCAGAACTGGTAGAACTTCCTCATCTGATGTGGACCATCCTAAACTCTCAACACATGGTTCATTCTACCCTTTGTGCCTCCATCTCTCATTTTCCTGATTGGTGGCTGTGATGGGCTGAATTGTGTCGCCTCCACAATTTGTCCTAATCCCCAGGACCTCAGAATGTGACTATATTTGGAGAAAGGGTCTCAAAGAGGTAATTAAGATCAAATGAGGTCATTAGGGTGGGGCCCAATCCAATCTGACTGGTGTCTTTATAAGAGGAGGTTAGGACACTAATACCCACCGAGGGAAGACTAGACAAAGACACCATCAACAACCCAAGGAGGGAGGCCTCAGAAGGAGCAAGCCTTCCTGACACCTTGATCTTGAACTTTTCACCCCCCGAACTGTGAGAGAATAAACTCCTATTGTTTCAGTTACCCCATCTGTGGCACTTTGCTATGGCAACCCTGACAAATTACTACAGGGTTTTTGTCCTGGTTGAGACTCTTGCATCCTGGCTGCTGTGGCTGCTTCATCTAAGTAGCCTTAACTTCGTCCTTAATCTACGTCCAGAACTCTGCTCCGGGAGATATTTGGCATTCTGGAGGGAGGATATACTCCAAGAACAAACCACTTTAGACAAACACAGGAAGCCCAAGATCCACTTTCTGAACACGAAGAAAAACACAGGTAGCAGGGGGGAGGGTAACAAGCTCATAGTCGCTCAAGCAACATTGCAGCCTCATTTAAGTCTCTTCTGAAGGAAAATCATTGTTCTGCAAGAATTGAAGATAGATAGATTGATTGATTGATTGATTGATTTTGCCATTGTCTCTTCCTGGGTGATATCGGAGACTTTTGTGAAAAAAATTTATTTTTAATTATTAAGGGTACATAACAATTATATATCCATATAGACTACATGTGATGCTTTGATACAGGCATACAATATAAAGTAATCAAATCAGGGCAATTGGAGTATCCATCACCTCAGGCATGGGATACTGTCTGTGTTAAGAACATTCCAGTTCCACTCTTTTAGTTATTTTATTTTTATTTATTTATTTTGTATTGTTTGGGACTCATGGAGGGTACAAAGAATTAGGTTACACTGATTTGTTAGGTAAGGTCCCTCTAATAATTGTGCCCTGCCCCCAAGAGGTATGCCATACACCGTGACCCTCCAACCCCCTCTTTCCTTTCCTCTCCCCACTTGCTCATTCCCCTACCCCACCCCTTATATTAGCTCATCTACTGCCTTCATATTAGAATTCAGTACATTGGAGTCTTACTTCTCCTTGCTTGTGATGCTTTACTAAGAAAAATGTATTCCACCTCCATCCAGGTTAAAACAAAACACGTAAAGGCCCCATCTCTTTTCATGGCTGAATAATATTCCATGGTAACCACACCATAGCTTGTTAATTCAAGTATTCCCTAACTTACTGTTGATCATAATCGCTTTGTCATACTCTCAAATATTGTTCATTCTATCTATTTTGTTGCACCCATTAACCATCCACACGTCATCCAGCGCCCCCCCCCCCCCGCTACCTTTCCTAACCCCTGGTAACCATCATTCCACTCTCTGAATGGAGAAGGAAGGAAGGAAGGAGCTGAGCAGCTGGAGTCTAGAGCATAATATGTTTTTTCATGTTAATATTGTTTGTTAAACCTTGAGAGACTGACTTCCACTTCCCAGAAGATGAACAGACATATTTGTCTCTATTGCTTCCGCTAAGTACAGCTAGAAACTCTGAACCTTATAAAGTAAACCCTGAGAAGGTAGAAAGAAGAGAGAAAACTGGTTAGAGAACTTGGAACCCAAAGTATGACACAGTGATGAGTCCCCTGGGTTTTCTTTTTGCCTCATACATTCCAGACTTGGAGCTGAAGAAGGAGGCATCTGGGAAATGTCAGGAGAGAAGCAGCCTAGTCAGACTGGTTATTCTAAACAATAACCACTCTCCTCCAGTCAAATACCACAGAAGAACTGGGCCCCTCCTGTACCAGAAGAGGCCAAGTGGGAAGCCTGGACTTTCAGCTTTACAAACTGCAACAAAGGACCCCAACCCCACGGTCTACTCTTCATCTCACACCAGAGTGGGGTCCTATGAAGCTGAATAGGGAGCAAGGACCTCACTCAACAGCAGAATTCTTTACACGTGTGGGCACATTCTTTACCTGTGCCCATGGAATACATGTCAAGATAGAACAGATCCTGGGTCATACAAATAAATACACGCAAAACTAAAGAAAAATAGCCTCAAGAAATTTAAAGGACTCGAAATCCAACAGAACGTGTTCTCTGACTGTAATGGAATAAAACTAAAAATCAATAACAAAAAGATAAGAAAATTTCCAGACACCTCAAAACTAAACGAGAGTGGACTATTATGTCTTCTTGGTGGCTTGACCCTTTGGTAGTAATATAATGTCTTTATCTGTCTCCAGTAATTTTCTTTGCATGGAAATCTATCTTAATCTGACAAATGTATAGCCCCTCCTCCTGTTTTTTGATTAATGTTTTCTTGATATATCTTTTCTTAACTTTTTATTTCCAACTTGCTTATATCATTATATTTAAAGTGAGTTTCTTATAAATAGCATATAATTGGGTGATGTTTTTTAATCCACTCTCCCAATCTCTGTCTTTTTGTTGTTGTTGTTGTTGCAGTTTTTGGCCTGGGCCGGGTTTGAACCCACCATGTCTGGTATATGGGGCTGGGGCCCTACTCCTTTAAGCCACAGGCACCGCCCCCAATCTCTGTCTTTTGATTGGTATAATTATAGCATTTAAAAGCACTGTGTGCTTCCCACCTACAATTAGGAACTAGGCAAGACTGGACTGTCTACACCTACTATTCTAATTCAACACAGTGATGCAAGTGCTAGCCAGTGCCTTGAGGCAAGACAAGGGCATAAATTGGCAAGTGCTAACCAGAGCAACAACGCAAGGAAAGGAAATAAACATAGATTGGAAAAAAAGAAATGAAACTGTTCATAATTTCAGATGACATGATTATTTACATAGGAAATTCCAAGAGTATACCAAAAAACCTCCTAGAGTTAGTGAGTTCATAAAAGTCACAGCATTCAAAATAAGCCCACAAAAACCAATTGTACTTCTATACATTAGCAATGAACATATAGACACTGAGATTACAAATGTAATGCAAACGATAACCACTTACTTAATATTTCACATCCATTAGGCTGGCTACTATCAAAAAGGCGTGAGATAACACATGTTGGCAAGGGTATGGAGAAAAGGGAACCCTTTTCCTTTGTTGGTAGGAATGTAGATGGGTGCGACCATCATAGAAAGCACTACAGACATATCTCATTATATTGTGTTTTGTTTTATTGCGCTTTTCAGAGTGTACATTTTTTACATAGTGAAGGTTTGTGGCCAACCTATATCAAGCAAGTCTGTTGGCAGCATTTTGCCAATGTCATCACTTCATGTCTCTATGTCATGTTTTGGTTAGTCTCACAATATTTCAAGCTTTTTCATTATTATATATATTATGGTGATCTGTAATCAGTGATTTTGATGTTACTATTGCTTGCTTTGGGGCACCATGAACCACACCCATATGATGGTAAAGTTAATGCATAAATACTGTTCATGTTCTAACCACTCCCCTGACTGGTCATTTTCCAATCTCTCCTTCTTGCCTTGGGTTCCCATCTTCCCTGAGACACAACATATTAAAATTAGCCCAATTAACAACCCTCCAATACCCTTTAAGTGAAAGGAATCAATATATGCCTCTTACTTTAAATCAAAAGCTAGAAATGATAAGGCTTAGTGAGGAAAACATATGTAAAGCCCAGAGAGGCTGAAAGCAGGACTCTGGTGCCAAAAAGTTAGGCAAGTTGTGAATACAGAGGAAAAGTTGTTAAAGGGAATTAGAAGCGCTACTCTAGTGAACAAATGATTAGAAAGCAAAACAGCCTCATTGCTAATATGGAGAAAGTTTTAGTGATTTAGATAGAAGATCAATCCCGCCACAATATGCTCTCAAGCCAAAGCCAATCCAAAGCAAGGTCCTAACTCCCTTCAATACTACGAAGGCTGAGAGAGGTGAGGAAGTTTCAGAATAAAAGTTTGAAGCCAGCAGATGTGGGTTTATGAAGTTTACGAGAAGAAGCCATCTCCATAACATGAAAGTTCAAGGTGAAGCAGCAAGTTGCTAACATAGAAGCTGGAGCAAGTTCTCCAGAAGATCTAGCTAAGATAATTGATGGAGGTAGCTACACTAAACAACAGATTTTCAATGAAGACAAAACAGCCTTCTATTGGAAGATGTCATCTAGGACTTGGACAACTAGAGAGGAGAAGTCAGTGCCTGGCTTCACAGCTTCAAAGGACAGGCTGACTGTCTTGTTAGGTGACTTTAAGTTGAAGTCAATGCTCATTGGCTATTCTGAAAACCTTAAGACCCTTAAAAATTTTGCTAAATAGACTCTGCTTGTGCTCTATAAATGGTACAACAAAGCCTAGTTAGCAGCTTATCTGTTTATAACATGGTATACTGAACACTTTAAACCCATTGTTGAGACCTATTCCTAAGGAAAAATTCCTTTCAAAATATTACTGTTCCTTGACAATACACTTAGTCACCCAAGAGCGCTGATGGAGATGGATAAGGAGATTCATGTTGTTTTCATGCCTGCTAATACAACATCCATTCTGAAGGTCATGGATCAAGGATTAATTTAGTCTTTCAAGGTTTACGATTTTTGTTTTTTTTCAGTGTCTCACTATGTCACCCTTGGTAGAGTGTCATGGTGTCATAGCTCACAGAAATCTCAAACTCTTGGGCTTAAGCGATTCTCTTGCCTCAGCCTCCCAAGTAGCTGGGACTACAGGCGCCTGCCACAATGCCTGGCTATATTTTTGTTGTTGTCGTTGTTGTTTAGCAGGCCCCGGCTGTGTTCAAACCAGCCCCAGTGCATGTGGCCGGGACCCAAACCATTGAGCTATAGGTGCCGAGCCAAGGCTTACTATTTTAAAAATATATTTCATAAGACTATAGCTGCCATAGTAATAATTCCTCTGATGGATCTGGGCAAAGTACATTGTAAATCTTCTGGAAATAATTCACCATTCTAGATGTTGTTAAGAGCATTCAGTATTCATGGGAGGAGGTCAAAATATCAACATTTATAGGCATTTGGAAGAAGTTGATTCCAAGCCTCAAGGATGACTTTGAGGGGGTCAAGTCTTCAGTGAGGGAAGTAATCGCAGCAGTAGTGAAAACAGCAAGAGAACTAGATTTAGAAGTGGAGTCTGAAGATGGGACTGAATTGCTGCAATCTCAAGATCAACCTTGAACAGATGAGGAGTTTTTTCTTAAGTGTGAACAAAGAAAATGTTTTCTTGAGGTGCAATATTTCTGGAAAAGATGCTGTAAACATTGTTGAAATGACAACAAAGTATTTAGAATATTACATGAAGTTGGTTGATAAAGAAGCCTCAGGGTTTGAAAGAACTGACTCCAATTTTGAAAGAAGTTCTGCTGTGAGTAAAATGCTATCAAACAGCATCAGGTGTTACAAAGAAATGCTTCAAGAAAGGAAGAGTTAATTGATGTGGTTAACTTCGTTGTCCTATTTTATGAAACTGTTACAGCCACCTCCTCCTTTAGCAGCCACCACCCTGATCAGTCAGTAACTAGCAACATCGAGGAAACACCCTCCACAAGCCAAAAAAATATATATATATATATAAATACAATATGCTGAAAGCTAAGATGACCATCAGCAATTTTTAATTAACATACATATGTTTTATTTTTAGAAATAATGGTTTTGCTCACTGATTACTGTATAGTGTAAACATTATATATATTTTTTTGGTTTGTTTATTTTTTGGAGACAGGGTCTCACTCTGTTGCCCAGGCTAGAGTGTTGTAATGTCATCATCAATCACTTGCTACAACCTCAAAATCCTGGGCTCAAGTGATCCTACTCCCTCAGCCTCATGAGTATCTGGGACTACAGGTATGCACCACCATGCCTGGCTTATTTTCTTTATCTTTTTTTTTTTTTTTTGCAGAGACAGTGTCTCACTATGTTACTCTTAGGCTGGTCTCAAATGGCTCAAGCAATCCTCTTGCCTCGGCACCCCACAGTACTGGGATGAGAGGTATGAGCCACTATACCTGGCTTAAATTTAACTTTATATGCACTGGGAAACCCAAAAATATGTGTGACTCATTTATTGCAAGATTTCATTTTATTTCAGTGGTCTGGAATCAAATCCACAATATCTCCAAGGTATGCCTGCATGGGGGTTCCTAAATAAATTAAAAATAGAACTAATATAGACATGAATGTAGCAGTTCCTCTTCTGGCTGTATATCCAAAGGAGACGAAATCACCACCTCATAAAAATATCTACACTCCCATATTCGTTGTAGCATTATTCCCAATAGCCAAGATATGAAAACAACCTAAGTGTCTACAGTATATATACACACATACATACATGAGGTCAGACAATTAAGTTTATGAATTCAATCTAGAAAAAGTACTACATACCTCGTCGCTGAGTATCATATGGTCACCTTCAAATTATTCCCTTTGGGAAGCTAGGCATCAATGCCAGTACCTAGTCCACCCTTCAAAGCAATTTTGGAACTCTTTTTCTGGAATCAGGGCTGTCATCATTTGAGGTCTGACAATTAAGGCTGAGAACTCAGCCTGGAAAAAGTGCTACATACCTCCTTGCTACAGTCACCAGATGGCCAATGGGAGTACTTTGAAGGTGACTCATATAATTACTTAAAAGATGAAATCCTGAGGTGTTAATCTAGCAAACCACAGGTAGGATTTGTGTGCTGGAAACTGTACCACACAGATGAGAGAAATCAAAGAGAGTCTTAACAAATGTAGAGACACATATTCACGAATTAGAAGACTCAACATATTAAAGATAGAAATTCTCTCCAAATATCCAGATTTAATGCAATTTCCTTGTTTTTTTTTTTTTCCAGTTTTTGTTCAGGGCTGGGTTTGAACTCGCCGCCTCTGGTATATGGGGCCAGCACTCTACTCTTTAATGCAATTTCTATCAAAATTCCAGCAATATTTTTGTAGATAAGAAAAAATATCACCTAAAATGTATATGAAAAAGTAGAGGAGCTAGAATAGGCAAAATTTTAGGAAAAAAGAATAGAGTGGGAGGAATCAGTTATCTGAGTTTAAGACATGATATACTAAGTAATGTTAAATGTTACTTAGGAAATAAGTAATGTCGTATGATCTAGTAATCAGGACAGTGTGGTATTGGCAGAGAAGTAGACACACAGATGCACAGAACAGAATCGAGACTCCAGAAAGCAACACACACAAATATGCCCAACTGACTTCTGATAATCATGGAAAGGCCCTTCAATGAAGAAAACACAGAGCTGGAGCAATTGGACATCCATAGGCAAAAAAGTGAACATAGACCTAGCTCTCACATCCTCTACAGAAATTAACTCAAAATGGGCCACAGACTTAAATGTAAACCTATAAGAACTTTAGGGAGAAAACTATGAAAAAGTCTTTGGGATTTAGAGCAAGGCCCAGATTTCTTAGGCTTCCACCAAAACCATGATCCGTAAGAGATAGATGAATAAATTTGACTTCATCAAAATGAAAAAATGTTTTCTCTAAGAAAAATCCTGCTGAAAGGACAAGAAGAAAAACTGCAGACTAGGAGTAAATGTTTGCAAACCTCACATCATACAAGGAAGTAGTATCTGGAAACATATACAGGACTCTCAAAACTGAAAAACCACACCAACAATCCCATGAGAAAATTGGCAAAACACGTCCGAGACATTTCACAAAAGAGACTATACTGGTGACAAGTGAGCACACAAGAAGATATTCACCATCTTTAGCCATCAGGGAAATGCAAATCAAAACCACAATGAGATTACTACATACCTATTGGGATAACAAGGATGCAGAGAAACTATATTACTCATACATTGCTGGTGGGAAGGTAAAATGGTACAGTCACTTCGGAAAACAGTTTGGAAGTTTCTTAAAAAAAATAATAATAAACTTGTAACAACCATATGACTCAGCACTTGCATTTCTGGGCATTGATCCCAGAGAAGTGAAACTTATATTCATAAAAACCTGACCACACATTTTTATATCAGCTTTCTCCGTAATAGCCCCAAATTAAAAACAACCAACCTAGATGTCTTTTGATGAGTGAATTGTTAAGCACACTTTGGTACACTCTTACCATGGAAAACTAAAAGCAATAAAAAGGAAGGAACTTTTTATGCACAGAACCTCCAGAGAATTATGCTGAATGAAAAAAAGCCATTCTCATACATATAATGCTGTTGACATGACAAAATTATAAAAATGGAAAACAGTTTAGTGGATGCCAGGGGTTAAGGAAATAGTGGGTAGGAAGGGGTAGAAGTATACAGGCTAAAAATGGTCAACATGAGGGGTCTCTGGGATGATGGAACGGTCCAGTATCTTGTCAATATCCTACTTGTGACATCGTACAACAGATTTATAGAATGTTACCATTGGGGGAAGCTGGAGGAAGGACACAGGAGATCCATGTGAAACTATGGTCATTTCAAAAACAGAAGGTTTAATTTTTTTAAAAACATGAAAGAAAAGTCATGCAAACAGCACAATCTAAAAATTCTCAAAATAGATTCTGGTCAGCATTTTATGAACACAATCTTTTTTTTTTTTTTGAGTTTTGTTTATAATAATCCAATGTGGAAGAGAAAGAAACAAAACATTAGCGAAGTGAGTTTGTTTTGCTAATGCAACTTGCTGCTCACCCGCTATTGACCCTTGAGTGAGGAATGGGGTACAGCTCTTGGTGGTGCTCACCCATAAGAGCTCTGCCCAGCTGTGTGTTGGCTTCTCTGTGTAAACAGGCAATGTAGGAAGAGCAAATTGAAAGTCCTGCCTTTCTGGGCTAGCTCTGTGTTCCTGATGTCCAGAAAGCAGGACATGGGGCACCCACACTTATCAAGATCAAACAAGACTCTCCGCATCTGTTGACTTCTGCCCTGATTTGCAGGGTCTTCAGAAGACAGACCAGGCACAGATAAGCAGGCAGGCAACTCCATTTCCTTCTGCCTAGAGCTCTGGGGGGGACGGGCAGCCCATCTAGGGGTGGGACACCAAGAGAAGAGCACCGAGGAGTGGCTGGCCAGGGGCAGTACCCAGACCCCCCTTCTGAGGTGTTTTACTCCAACATCTATGTTGGAAATGCTCCCTTCTCACCCTGCACATAAGGCCACTGGTGTGACCATGCCGGAGGAGAGGGGGAGAGCAGGGGGCTAAAAAAAGTGTGGCGAGATTCTATCAACAGTGCCTGACATTTGACCTCTGACCTCTGGCTTCAGTACAAAGGGACTGAAATGAGGAATAGATAGGGAACTCCATACCAGCTGTTAAAGTATTTTAACAAAATGCTCCCCCAAACGTCAGAGGAGATGAAGTAGGATGCAACTTGAAGCAATTCACTGCATACTAATAATGTGTTTGAGGTTGCATGTTTGCATAAGACTCCACCTGTTTTATCACGATTAAAAAAGTGATGTGTTGGACCACTCACCAATGGGCAACCTGACCTTTCAGAGAGGTGGCCGTACTCAACTCATGGCTTTAGACATAGATGTCATGTCATGCTTGGCTGAGAGTCTGCGCTGGAGAACTAAACTGCCTGTATTCAAGTTGTGCCTCTGTCCCTAGTGAACTGGATGTCCCTGGGCAAACTCTGAATCTTTCTGTGACTCAGTGTTTTTATATAACAGAGATAACAGCAATGCCTACTTCAGAGCATTAGGAGGATTAAGAGTTAATATGTATCAAATATTTAGCACACGTGTTCAATAAACATTACTTTTTATTATCATGCCTTACTCCCTTACTCCGAGATTCCACTTAAAAGCAGTACACAGCAGAGAAGCTGCCAGGGAAAAACCTGAAAAATTATTCCTACTCCAGGTTACTGTTTTTCTTGAATTGGCAAGAATGCTTCAGCAGAAACTTATATGGTGACCACTTTCAAGAGAGAATCCTGAGTCCCTTACCAAGGAAACCCGCCTCCCTGTGCCACCAGGCTAGCTAAGGGTTGAACGCACAGGGATCGGGGCCTGCAGTGTTGTGTGTTAACACTCTCCGCACTCCCGCTAGTTAACAAGTGGGCCAATACTACATTCCAACACTGTCCTCTAGGGCAGCTACCTTGCCGGCTCCATTAGGGAAACCAGAAAGGCTCTGGGGAATGTGAACAGGGTTCAAATGCCGGCCTTTCGTGGCAGGCTCTTAGTTGGAATGTGGTGTAACGAGAACCTTCTGAAGCTCGCCCAAGTTAAACACAGGATTTGTCACACATGGCAAGGACATAAAACTGGTGTATGATGGTGCCCCTGCTTTTGCTGAAGTGCAAGACCCCAGCCCAACAGTGAGTGTTGAGGCCCAAGGGCTCTGCACTGGGAGTGGCTCTAGCGACTTTCCTTTTAATCAAACAGCTTTAGAAGCCAGAATTCTGTGTTGTGTGCAAAAACCAGCCACCAGCTGTTTTCTGTTTCCACTGAGAGCAGGACAGGAGGAAATAAAGTGGATCAAACAGCACAGAGAGGATTTAGCTTAACTATAAGAGAAAACATCCTGGTAGTGAGGATTATTAAACAGTCAAGGAGAGCAGCGGGGAAGTGTAGAATCTCCATCGTGAATGTCTTTCTAAAAAAACCCAACGTGGCTGAGGAAGGGAAGGCTCCCTCTGCTCCATGATGGGCAACGAGCAGGACAAAAATGGGATCCTCATTACTGACTCCTTGCCTCCAGAAATACGGAGAATGAAAGGCCCTCCATGCTGAAACATGTACCACATTCTCCCATAATCTTGATCGCTGGCCTTAGGTTTTAAAATGTAAATACTGGCAGGGGATCACATACATCAACCATTCCCACTTTCTCAGCAGTATGAGATAACCTCCTGGAGGCCAGCCACAGTGCTTCTTCAGAGGATGAAGGGTTAATCAACTCTGAAGAGAAATCCCATGTCTCCCTTGGACTACAAGCCAAGGTCGACCCTGGGTACCAGACAGAAGGGCCCCTAGGAAGTCAGGGATGAGAGGGAAGCAGGAAGGCTCCCCCTCTCTATCTTCTTCTTCACAGTTGTAGCCAAGTCTCCATCAGCCTGCTGGGGAATGCTGAAAATACTCTCTGTTCCTTCTCTGCTGCGGTGTCAGGAATTGCTAATGCAAGAATTAGAAGACTGTCAAAATTCCTCCTAGATGTATCATGCTCTGATCTCTTGATGCCTTTATTTCCCAAAAAGCCACACACTCCATCTTCAAAAGGAACTCAGAATCCTAACGGGGAGGAATGTGACATGGATAAGAACACGTGGAACCCTCAGTGATGCGTGGTATTGGGCCACCATGGCAGAGGACCTTTTTATTAGGAAAACAAAGCGATTATATATAATCGAGTAACATAGCTGACACTTATGGAGCCAGTGAAATATTCCAGTTGCCTTTACATATGATATTACCTAATCCTCACAACAGCATTCTGTTATCCCCACGCTAGACTTGAGGGGGTACAACTCTGGGACACTGGGAGTTGTTCAGGTCCTCCCCGCAGAGCAGAGGAGGCAGACACACTCCCTGGAGTGCCTGGGAATGCGCCGTGCTCTCCTCCCCCTCGGCCGACTCTTCTCTCTTCTTTGCCAGTGACCTTGTGGGTAAGACCCGGTGCGTGAGGAGACTGGGTACCTGAGGACTGGGAGGTACCAGAGGAGTCCTAAGAAAGGCAGCAAAGGAGAGGCCTAGACCTGCCAGTAATTCCAGGAATCGGGGCAGAAGCCCTATTCCTTTGCCTTTTAATCCTTCCTCCTTTGGTAGCAGAAGAGTAAACGCAAAGGGACAACACTCCTGCTGCCTCTCCTTCCCTCAGCACGGCCAGTCACCCCGTCTTGCTGAGCCAGAGGGAAAGTTAAGAATCTTTGTTAACACAATATTGTAGGCAGCCGGTACCGGGACTCACAGTCAAAATTAAACTCTTCTGCCACTCCTGTCCTTAGACACACACACACACCCTGGGTTTTTGTTTGTTTGTTTTCTCCTTTTCTTGAGGCAGTCTCCCTCTGTTGTCCAGGGTACAGTGCAGTGGCATCATCACAGCTCACTGCAATCCAAACTCATGGCCTCAGAGATTCACCTGCCTCAGCCTCCCCAGAGTGCTAGGATTATAAGCATGAGCCACTGTACTGGCCCTGTTTTCTTTTAAGACATCTCAGACCCATTTCTAACTCAGCCATAACATCCACCCCAGCAGAACCGCCCAATCGGTAAATCATGATGGTGACGACAGCCAAGGGTGGCCAGCTGGTCACACTAGCTCTGCTGTGTCACCACCCCATCAATCTCCAGTGCTTCCCTGACAGTGCTCAGAGCACCCCCTTGGCTACCTGGGCCCACTAAGAATAGAAGTGGGAGCCAACAGCTAGGTAGAGGGTGCTAGAGAGAGAGGTGAGAGCCTGGCCTCGACTGCCACTGGGAGTGGAGGGTCTGTGAGGACTTCCCCAGCCCTAGCCTGCTCCCAAACACCAGCCCGAGGGCCTGCCGCCAGCAGAAGGAGAATGTCTGGAACCCTACCCTAGCTGCTTTCTCAACTTTTTGAGCCTAAGATCCCTTTTATGGGACATTTGGCACCATGAAGCTAAGTGTGGCTTTCCAGCCTTTGCTTTTTTATTCCTTTTATCTCCTCAGCTCCAAGAAAGAAAAGAAGTGGTGGTCCAGGGAAGCCAGCCCGTGGGACATGTTTGACTCTCAAAAACACTTGACGGGAGAGAGAAGTAATTTTAGACAGTGAAGAGGGAATGTTTCTGCGGAAGGGAGAGTCTGAGAGAGAGAGGCGGAAGAACGGGGAGAAGGCCGCCCCTCGGTCTCAGCAAATGCAACAGCGTCCTCTCTTTCCCTGTCTTCCTCAAAGAAAACCGAAGAGTCCTGGGAGCTGCTGCTATTTCTCAGGTGGAAAAAGCTGTGCATTCGCATCCAAGCCTTTGATACAATAAAGCAAGTATGGGAGGGTTTGAGTTTTCATGTTCTGATTTTATAAGAAAGTGGCCTGCTGAATGTGGGGATTTGTCCCATGCTCCCCTTCTCACATGAAGTCCAGAATCGTAATAATAGAGCTTTTCGGGAAAAGAGAAGACATTCTTTTCACTCTTAGAATATGATTGAAATCAAAAGGCAGAAGAAGAAGGTGACATGGGAAGGGACACGTGACTCTGGCAAGAGACTCACCGTGAGATAAAGAGACACGGACAGGAGCCGCAAAAAGGCCAAGATGGGTAAGAGGAAGAAAAAAGAAGAGGGTTGTGAAGAAAGGCTGAACGTTAGGGTCCTTCTTCTATTTCTCCTATTCCGCAAGGTGGAGCCTTTAAGAATTTAGTAGATAAAATGGTCACACTGTCATTTTAGCTAATACATGGGACTTAGTGTTCCATCTTCATCATCTATGTTTAAGCACCCGCTTGCTAACACATCCTGTACTTTCTTCCATAGTAGGTTGGAAAGGAAGGATTCCTAGAGGAATTGCAGGGCGTGTGCGGGGCCAGCTCTCCCTTGACTCTGTTGCAAGCCACTAATGGGATGGAGAACTACTTAAGATTCGTGGGGAGTGTTGGGGAGAGACACTCAAGAAGAAAAGCTGCTTGGTACTGCTTCCAAGGCTGTGAGTAGGCTTCTATGTGAAGCCCTGGATTTTGAGATAAGTAAAATCTTCCTTGCAAAAGTAGCCTAACCATCTACCACTGGGCAACGTTTTACCCAATGTATTGGGTTCCTTAGGAGCAGAGAGTCTTGTCATCTGGGGGAACTTCAAGGGTATAAAGAGATCTGATAACAATAATGCTTAATGCTCAGTGGTGGCTCTTGCATGGAAAAAGGGACAGACTGGAAAGTCTGGGGACAGGCAATAAAAGTGAGTTTCCGAAGTTTACACAGGGGGCTTTTATATCCTACATGCACACAAAGATAATGAAGAAAGATGTTGAATTTTCCACTGTTAATTTCTTAACCTGTCTAAAACAAACAATGAATTAGAAAGAAAACCTGAATAAACAAAAATTCCTTTTAGATGAATGCATTAAAGAGCATTTAATAGCTGCACACCAACAGACTGATAATCAGTAAAAGGAAGGACAATAAAAAGCCCCCACAAGGGAGGGTAAGGAGGAGATTCTAGATAAATAGCTGTATTTCCTACAAATAAGTATGCAAACAAAACAGACCCCGTAAAGGGCGCTGCAAAAAAAGAAAAGAAAGCTAAACAATGGCTTTATTGATTTAGGACATGTGGATTTCATTAGGGCAGCCGAATGCATAAAAATGGGTTGTGATATCTGAAACGAGGCAGAGAGCAAAATTAGGTCACAGGGTTCCTCGGACAAAAGGAGTGATGAATCTTTATTAGGTAATTGGACTCGGAGGTAGCTCTTTGCCTTCCCAAATCTCCCTTCGGACAGAGTTTAAACCTTCAAAGGCAAAGCTAGATGTTGATCTGAGATGTTAACTACTTAACACAGCATCTGCACTGCCAAAGACTCCTAGAGCCAGAAACTAGAGATTCCCTGGAAAAAATACTCATGCTGACATGGAAATAAATAGTATAGAGATCAAAACAATGCTTGTGAGATGTCCCAAGGGTCTCCACGCGACACGTCAGCTGAATATGAAAATAATAAAGTAGCAATAATAACAGTTTTTCACTTAAGAGATTTGCTTGTTAAGACCTCATAACCCTGGTAGCTTATGTAAAAGTTGATATCCTATTCATACAGGAATTTCATTTTAAAAGTATTCATTCTATTGGCAAAAATCACTGAACTGTTCTAGTAAGAAACCTTTACTTCAACAAATACATAGAAAGTGTGATGGGGATGCTTATGCATAAACCTCTTAATTCAACTTCGACCCCTGGAGTTGACATGCCAGTCAAGGCAAAAATGTTTTCATTGAGAGATACGGCTCTTTTAAATACTTATAGCTCTCTTTCTGTCCCCTTCTTTCTCTTCCTTTTTTTTTCTAGAATTTTCTCACTCTTATCTTGTAACCTAGCCATCTCTTCCTGTTTCCCACCAAGAGCACGATCCCATAACCTGGCCCTTCCCTGATGCCCTGGTGCAACTGGTCTCCCATTCTCGTAAGACTGGCCCAGGGGAGAGCTACTCATGCAACCAGCCTCAGGAAGGAGTGACAGGGTTGGTGATTTATACCTAACAGATAATAGTCAAATGGTTGCCTTAGACATAGTTCAATATACAATGTTACTAATTGGGCCAAATAACTTGGAAATAATTTACTGACCAAAAAAATGTTAATAGCCTTTTAAATCACAGAAGAGCAAATGATTTTTAGAGCATTCCAATTTACAAAAGATATCCTGCTAAACTCTTTAAAACTACACAGTCAAATGCAACACTTAGCCAACCTGTCTCTACGGGTTTAAGACTTAACAAAGGAAAGAAATGAAGCAGCTGTGATCTGCGACCTGGAGACTGAGGCAAGCATACAGGTGACTGGAGGAACCTTCACAGGTGAAGGGACAGGGGAGGATGCACAAGGAAGGCTCCAGCAGAGGTGTTAGGGAGCATTAGGCCAGATTAAAAAACCTTTAGCAAACATGTGAAGGGTCCTACCATGAGGCTTGTTCCCTCAGACAGACCTCAGGGATGTGGCAGCAACTGATGGCCTTGTCTCCAGTGTAGACAAGGAGAGCGGGCTCCCCACCTCAGGCCTCCCACTCACCCCTGTGCTGCCAGCCAGTGTAACCCAGGCTGGGAACCCAGTGGAGGAGGTGTTTAGGCTGGAAAAATGTGACATTCCATGTGGCAGACCCTGAATGCCAACCTAAGGTGTTAGGGAACCTCAGGAGTCACAGTAGTAACTCACCATGTGCTAGAGTCATGGTAGTAACTCACATGTGCTACAGTATGTGACTGTGTGTGTGGTGCATGTGTATCTAGGTGTGAGTGTATACATGTATATGGATCTGTGTGTGCAAGTGTGTGTGTCTGGGTGTGAGCACAGGTATATGGATTTGTGGGTGTTTATGTGTATGCAGATATGTAAGTGTTACGTGTCTGCGCGTTAAGTGTTAATGTGCGTGTGAATGGGATGTCCTAGTTTGTTCAGGACAGTGTAGCAAAATTCCTGAGCCTGGATGATTTATCAACAACAGAAACACATTGCTTATGGTTGTGAAGGCTGGGAAGTCCAGGATCAAGGCACCAGCAGATGTAGAGTCTGCTGAGAGCCCTTTCCTCATAGATGGCACCTTCCATGAGTACTCGCGGCAGAAGGGGGAGGTGAATAAGCTCCCTCAAGCCTCCTCCTCAAGGACACTAATCCCATTCCCACAAAAGCCCTTGAGGCCTAACCACCTCCTAAAGGCCCGCGCCTTACTATTGTCACACTGAGGATTAGTTATCAACGTATGAACTTGGGGGTGAGGGGCGCACACGCTCAGACCTTAGCAGAGGTGGTGCTGACAGTGGCAGGCGAGTCTGGGTGGAGGGAGAGCTGAGTTTCATGCAGCAGGGACTGAAGGGGCTCTGATATCAGATAAGAATTCACCTAATTCTGGATGTATCTCAGCCTTGGGAGCAAGGGCTGCCAACCTGAGGGCTTCTGCAGTCAACGGTAGCCAAGCCTGTGGCACTGACCCTACCTGACATCCTCTGCCGGTTGCTGAAGGCTGCCCCTCACCCACACTTGCTGCCTCCCTTAGGAAATGCAGGCCTCCTCCACCCCTTCCTTGTGCTCTATTTAAAAAATACACATACACACATATACATGTATTTATACATAAATGTGTGCATATATAATTTTGAGAACAGGGAACAACGAAGAGATATGTGATAGGGTTTTATTTTAATCCTGTTCTTTAACCTGTCACTTAATTTGCAATAGGACCTTGGACAAATTATATAACTAATTTCTTCAATCTACAAATGTCAGCTAAAAGCCTAGTATATGCCCTGCACCATGTCACTTCTTGCTGAGGTTGCTTTAGGAACAAACCACAGGAGGAGCTCACCGTCCAGCAGGGGAGCTAGCTAGACGCAACAGCACATCATACCAGTCACGTCACTGCATTGAGGAAAGGGCTGGGCAACAAAGGTGCGGGGCGCTCTGAGAGAGTGTTTGGGGGCCCTGACTGCATCAGAGCGAAGTGGAGAAAGCGTCCTCCTCAGCTAATCAAGGGTATTGGCCCTGACCCAAGGGGGCTGCTGTGAAGTTTACACCTGATTATATGAGCCCCGGTGTCTGATAAACAGCAGTGGTATTTATGGTGGAGGCCCAGTTCCAGAGCACCTCAGGAGCATCCCAGATGATCGCTCAGGGACACAAAGCCTGAGGACTAGAGCCCTGAACAGGAAGTTGAGCCCACAGAGAACAGCTGTGCCCCCAGTGCAGGGAGGACAGGGGCACTGCTTCAGGGCTCCTGCCTTCCTGCCTGGACACAGCTCTGGTCTTTCTTTTCCACCAACACACAACAGCATCTTGAAACTGAAGGTGAAATGTATACAACAGAATTAGAACCACCTGACTTCTCCAAATGATAAGTATCTGCTTGCTTTACTTACTGTGTTCTTGGCTGTGCAGAAGCTTTTTAGTTTGATCAGATCCCAGTAATGTATTTTTGGTGTTGCTTCAATTGTGGGGGATCCTCAGAATGGGAGAGGATATTTTCAGGTTATGCTTCTGACAAAGGTTTGATAACCAGAATTCATAGAGAACCCAAACTTATTAATAAGAAAAGAACAAGTAATCCCATTTCATTGTGGGCAAGGGACTTGAACAGTAGCTTCTCTGAAGAAGATAGACACATGGCCTACAGACACATGAAAAAAATGCTCATCATCTTCAATCATCAGAGAAATGCAAATCAAAACCACTTTGAGATATCATCTAACTCCCATAAGAGTGGCTCACATAACAAAATCCCAAAACTACAGATGTTGGCGTGGATGTGGAGAAAAGGGAACACTTCTGCACTGCTGGCGGGAGTGCAAGCTAATACGTCCCTTTTGGAAAGAAGTATGAAGAATACTCAGGGATTTAAAAGTAGACATGCCATTTGATCCTGCAATTCCTCTACAGGTGTATAACCAAAAGACAAAAAATCACTTTATAACAAAGATTTCTGCACCAGATTGTTCATTGCAGCTCAATTTATAATACCCAAGTCATAGAAGAGCCCAAGAACCCATCAAACCATGAACGGATTAATAAATTGTGGTATATGTATACCAGGGAATATTATGTAGCCTTAAAAAAAGATGGAGACTTTACCTCTTTTATGTTTACATGTATGGAGCTGGAGCATATCCTACTTAGTAAGTATCTCAAGAATGGAAGAAAAAATATCCAATGTACTCAGTACTATTATGAAACCAATTTACAATCACTTACTCTTTCATATGAAGAATAGATCACAACTATGGCCCAAGATGAAAGAAGAAAGAGGGAGGGATGGGAATGGAGGGGGGAGGTCAGATATGAGAGAGGGTGAAATGGTGGGATCATACCTATGGTGAATAATGCAAGGGTACATGTCGGATCTATTAGCATAGAGTATAAATGTCTTAACACAATAAGTAAATGAGATGAGACATATATTAACCAGTGTGATGTAAGCATTTCTAATTCTATATGAAATCAACACATTGTACCCCATAAATGCATTAATATATACATGATCTATGTGTTTATGATTTAATAAATAAATAAAAATTAGATGACACAAATAAAAAAATTATAAGTATCTCTTCTATTACTTCTATTATAGTATTACTTGTAGCAGTAGTATATTATATTACTTATATAATTGTATATATAAGTAATATATCTCCTGTTGAAAAGAATGTTAATGGTCTCTCTGGTCCTCCCATCTGACAGACAACCTCAGTCTTCTCATGTAGCACCAGCCACATCCCCAAGACACCATGGTGATAGGAAAGGTCAGAATAAATGGTTTTGGCCATATTGGGTTCCTGATCACCAGGGTTGCTTTTAACTCTAATAAAGTGGATAATGTCACCATAAATGACCCCTTCATTGATCTCAACTATATGGTCTACATGCTGCAGTATGATTCCACCCAGGGTAAGTTCCCTAGCATAGTAAAGGTTGAGAATGGGAAACTTGTTATCAATGGATGTCCCATAACCATCATCCAGGAGCAAGATCCAACCAAAATCAAATGGGGTTAGACAGACACTGACTGCATTGTGGAGTCCACTGGCATCTTCACCACCATGGAGAAGGCTGGGATTCATCTATGGAGAGGTGCCAAAAGAATCATCATTTCTGCCCCTTCATTTGATGCCCCCATGTTTGTGATGGTTGTGAACCATGAGAAGTACAAAAAACCACCTCACCATGGTCAGCAATGCCTCCTGCACCACCAACTGCTTAGCCCTCTTGGCCAAGGTCATCCATAACAACTTCAGCATCATGGAGAGACTCATGACCACAGTTCATGCCTTTACTGCCACCCAGAAGACTGTGGATGGCCCTTGTGGGAAGATATGGTGTGATGGCTGCGGGGCTCTCAAGAACATCATTCCTGCCTTGACTGGTGCAGCCAAGGCTGTTGGCAAGGTCATCCCTCAGCTGAATGGGAAGCTCACTGGCATAGCCTTCTGTGTCCCCACTGCCAACGTATCAATAATGGACCTGACCTGCCTGCCATCTGGTGAAAGCTGCCAAATATAATGGTATCAAGAAGGTGGTGAAACAGGTGTCAGAAGGCCTCCTCAAGGGCATCCTGGGCTACACAGAGCACCAGGTCATCTCCTCCAATTTCACCAGTGACACCCACTCGTCCACCTTTGATGCTGGGGCTGGCATTGCCCTCAAGGACGACTTTATCAAATTCACTGCCTAGTATGACAATGAATTTGGCTACAGCAACAGGATGGTGGACCTTATGACCCACATGGTCTCTAAGGAGTAAGAGCCCCAAGACCACCAGGCCCAGCCAGAGCACAAGAGGAAGAGAGAGGTCTCCAGCTTCTGGGGTGCCCCAGCCTACTCGATACCCAACTCACTGAGAATTGCCCCTCAACATGGTTTCCACACCAGATTGCATGAAGAACAGGAGGGGACTAGGGATCCCCACCTTGTCATGTAACATCAATAGAGTTTCCTGTACTAGGCAAAAAATAAATGTCAATGGATTTTTTAATGTGGCAAAATATACACAACATAAAATTAGCCATTTTAGGTGCATAATTCAATGCCATTAAATATATCCACATGTTATGTGACCATCATATCCCTCACTATCCATCTCTAGAACTCTTTTCATCCCACAGAATAAAACTTTGTACCCAATAAATAACAGCTCCTCATTCCCCTCCCCTAAGCTCTCCAGTGGCCACCATTTTGCTTTCTGTCTCTGGAAATTTGACTATTCTAGGGACTTCATGTGAGTGGGATCATATAGTATTGCCCATTGGTGTCTGGCATATTTGGCTTAGCATAATGTCCTAGTGATGGTTAGAAGTTAATGCAGCTTCCACATAGTTATGAACCTCCCAATATGCCTATGGCTAGAGTGATCACAGTGGAGCATGGCTACAGTCAGTAAGTGTAGCTAGGCTGCCCAGGGTTGAAGGTGGGGTTTAGCATCTTGAGCTATGTGATTGGGGGCAAGTCACTTAAACTCTCTGTGCTTGGGCTTCCTCATTGCAAATTGGAAATAATGACAGCACATATTTCTGATACTTTTTCAAGGACTGAATCATTTAACATATGTAAAACACAGCAATGTCTGGCACATAGTTGACACTGGACAAATATTAATAAAATTCAAAATAAAGGACACACATGAACATATGTCTAAGTATGAAAATACAAAGTTTATATCCTCTTAAAATATGTAAATGTTTTTAAAGCAATTACTTAAAGAAAGAAAAATATATCTACTCTTGAAAAGAATACCCTATATTCATTTGGCAATTAAATGTGAATTTTTCATTGGAAACACCAAAAGAAATTTTTTTGAAGAACTATAACAGCCTTCAATCTTAAGAAAAGATAAGCTCTAAAAGTTCTGAAAAGGTTTACAAAACAGATGCCCCAAACCTCCATTTGGCAGACTGCAACCAGAAGGCTGAGTAAAACAGGTCCTGTTTTGGAAGTGAAAAGTAAAACTTGAAAGTTTGCAAGAAAGCCAAAGATTACAATATTGGGAATGTTCAGAGGTTGAAATTTTGAGATATTATATAAATAACGAACTCTCAAAGAGAAAAACAATTCTGTAGTATTGAATATTTTTGACAGACATTTCTACATTATTAAACAAAGAAATGGTTATTTATCTTAGAAAGCCCATTTTATGGATTCTAAAAAGTTAAAAATATCATTTTTGAGTATAGATTTTGCAAACAGAATTCCTGGTCCACATATTAACTTTCTCCTTCCAGAATTCCCTTTCTCATCCCTGCAACTTCATGGCCTGACTTTGCAGTTACAGTCTTCCCAAGAGCTGTTGTTCCCACTCCCACCCCCACCCCAGGACTACTGCAGTGAAACTAGCTGCCTCCAGGTAAGCTCTGCATTGTCCCTTCCTTGGATCACAGATTGGCCACCCTCCTCTCTTTTATGAATTTAGCACCCAAT
Organism: Arctocebus calabarensis; assembly: GCA_963573935.1. Classification (NCBI taxonomy): domain Eukaryota; kingdom Metazoa; phylum Chordata; class Mammalia; order Primates; family Lorisidae; genus Arctocebus; species Arctocebus calabarensis. Next base: position 41,723 of record CAUYON010136411.1, read on the forward strand.
AAGCTTTGAGTTTGATCGAAACCAAAGAAACATAATGTGTGTGCTGGGGATCCTTTGAGAGGGTCATTTGCCACAGGGCATGAGTTAGGAGTCTGGCAACTTGGAGTCAGCTCCTTGCTCTTGTCCTATGTCACTTCCAGCAGAACCTTAAAGACAAAGAATTCAATTGTTTTGACCCTACAGGCGTTGCCCTTTCAAAAACACAGCATTGTTTTTAGAATAGTCATAATTCTCTCTTATTTTTATCTTTTACTTAGCCTTTTTTGTGCTGTGCTGACCTGATTAGAGCCTGTTGTCTTAAAGGGTTTTTCTGAAATGTTTACCCAGTAAGCACTCCGAATGCACTCTGACAAGTAAAGCCTATGTTTCCATTATTTACTGAGACTCTTTGTTTTCATATATCAAGTATCTCGTGCCTTACCCAAATACTTTACTTGCCAATAAAGACCCAAGACTTTAACCACAGGGAAGGGAAAGAGAACCAATAGAAATCAGTGAAATCTCAGTAGGAAAATATTTCATTAACTTATTTGAAAAAGTAGATTTGCAAGGGCACTAGAAAATTCCCCCAAAGTTGTTTCATTAGAAAGAAAACAGTATGTGTCAGAGTATGAAAACAGGAAAGGGTGAGAGAATAGCTGTTGTTTGATCATCTCAGTCAAGGGGAAATTTGTCTGAAGTAAACAGTTCTCAGAAATAGCAATAGTTTCACAAACTTGATTCTTAAAATTGTTTTGGTATCCTCCAAGTCCACAGTCTTTAGGACTATGGAAGCCAGGGTGAGTCAGCAGGTGATCTTAGGACTTGAAAGAGTTAACACGAGGCGCGGTGCCTGTGGCTCAACGGGTTAAGGCCCCAGCCATGTACACCTGAGCTGGTGGGTTCGAATCCAGCTCGAGCCCACCAAACAACAATGACGGCTGCAACCAAAAAATGGCCAGGCGCTGTGGCGGGCACCTGTAGTCCCAGCTACTTGGGAGGCAAAGGCAAGAGACTCGCTTGAGCCCAGGAACTGGAGGTTGCTGTGAGCTGTGATGCTACGGCACTCTATCCAGGGTGACAGCTTGAGGCTCTGTCTCCAAAAAAAAAAAAGAAAGAGTTAACACGAAACCCAAAGAGGTGATGACTTTTCAGTCAGGGAGTAACTTAGAAATAATAATGTCTAATTTATGATGATTGAAAATGAAAACAAAACAAAATTAAATGGCTGACAATAATAGCATTAAATTGATTGAGAGATAATTGGTAATATTTAGATTATTCAAAAGGATAAAATATTGACATTAGACATGTTAATTAAATATATATGTGTAATAAAATGTCTAGGGGTCCACTAAAAGACTAGAAATAGACTATAACTTCCAACTAGTAAAAATAAAAAAGCAAAACAGATAATAAACTTCATTTCATTAATTCATAACTGTTGTTACTTACACTAAAAAATTGAAAATTACTGCACTAAACATTCAATTTCAGAAGCTACCTTTGAAAAACACTGTAGAACTAAACCAAAGAATACAGAAAAAAAGAAATAACAAAGACAAGAGCAGAAATTAATAAAATGGAAAATATAAAAACTATAAGGATAATCAAGATGCTAAGAGTTGTGTCTTTAAAAACACTAACAAATGGATAAACTTCTAGCAAAACTGATCAATTAAAAAGAGATAAAATACAAATAAACAAAATTAGGCATGAGATGAAAAGAGGATGAAGTCACAGATGTAGCAGATATTATAACAATAAAAAAGAATATTATAAACAAGCTTATAAAAGTAAATTCAGAATAGATTAAATGAAAACCTCTTAGAAAAATATAAATTACTAAAAATGACTCAAGCAATAATAGAAAATGCGAATAGCTTGATAAATATTAACAAAATTAAATCAAGAGCTTAAAATCTTCCCATAATAAACTCCCTACCTAGATAGTTCTACAGGTGAAGTCTCCCAAAATTCAGGAACAGATTTCAATCTTACCAAATTCTTCCAGAAAGCAGAAAAAGAGGAAATGTTGCCTTATTTTATAAAATTAGTATAATTTTTTTCCAAAATCAGAAAAAAAATACTTATGCATGAAAATAGAAGCAAAAACTCTGAACAAAATATTGACAAATTGAATTCTATATAACATGATTTATGTATTACATCATAATCAAGTAATTTCTATTCTAGAAATGCAAAGTTAATTCAAACTCAGGAAAAAAATATTATTATAGTTGATACAATAGACCAAAGAGGGGAAATTGATCATCTTAATAGATCCAGACAGAAGCATTTGATGAAATTCAAAATGCAATAGACTGAAAAGAAAACTTCCTTAATTTAATAAAATGTATCCCAAAAAATCCTAGCAAATCTCTTAAGGCTGAAATGTTAAAAATTATTCCTTTTGAAATCAGGAATAATTCAAGAATATTCATTCGCATTTTTATTCAATATTATTCTAACAATCCTAGTCATTCTAAATATTCAATAAAAAGAAGTAAAAGATGTAAAGATTGAAAGAGAAGAGACAAAATCATTATTATATGCAAATCATATGATTGTATGCATAGAAACCTGAAAGAAATTACAAATTATTAGCACTAGAGTTTCTAGCAAGGTTATTAGAGATAATCACAATTTGAAAGAGTCAAGTGTATTCTCTAAACTAGTAACAGACATTTAGAGTGTTACATTCTTTTTAAATATGATGTATAATATCAGAAATATATATTATACTTGGGCATAAATTTAAAAAAGATGCATAATATCTTTCAGCAAAAATATTCTCTCTATATACATATGTATTAAAAAGGACTTTTCAAAGGCCTAAATAAATGGAGGGAAGTACTAACTTTATAAATCAGAAGGTTTGATTTTGAAAGATATTAGTTCTTACAAAGTTGGCTTATAATGTTAAAAGGAAAGCTTTAGACTAAATTTAATAGTTCATCCAAACAAAGAATGATTCATGAATCAGGCAGCCCTCAGAACCAGAAGAGGTTCAGAGCATACCACCAGAATGTGAACAGAGAGCTTTCGGAGGCTGAATAGGAAGCAAAGTAAAGAAATCATCTGATCTGCTACAGCTAGGCATTTGTCCTCTTTGGACATGGTCTGATTAGTCAGTTGGCTGTGATGGGCTAACACACAGCTGTGATGGGCTAACACACAGCTATGTGTTATAAAAAAGATATACTCCTAAATTAGATTTGGATTTGTTTACATACTAAGTTGCAGTAATGGAATTGCAGGATCAAATGGGAGGTCTAATTCCATTTTAATAAAATGGAAAATATAAAAACTATAAGGAGAATCAAGATGCTAAGAGAAGAAAAAAAAATCCAGAAGAAAAAAAATCCTTTTATCATAAGGACATTTGCACTAGACAGTTTATTGCAGCTCAATTTACAATCAACAAAATGTGGAAACAGCCTAAATGTCCACCAACCCAGGAATGGATTAACAAGTTGTGGTATATGTATACCATGGAATACTCTTCTGCCACTAAAAAAGATGGAGACTTTACATCTTTTGTATTAACCTGGATGGAAGTTGAACATATTCTTCTTAGTAAAGCATCACAAGAATGGAGAAGCAAGAATTCAGGGTACTCAATTCTAATATAAAGGCAGTAGATGAGCTAATACAAAGGGGGAATAGGGGAATGAGGTAGCAGAGAGAGGGGAGGAGGGGGGATGGGAAGTCATGGTGTATGGCACACCTCTTGGGGGTGGGACACAATTATAAGAGGGATTTTAACTAACAAATGCCAACAATGTAACCTAATTCTTTGTACCCTCAATGAATCCCAAACAATAATATATATATATTTATAAAATAAAATATTAAAAAAAGGTGCTCAGGTTACTTAAAACCAGGAAAATGCAAATTAAAAACCTCAATGATAAGTAATTTCAGACCCACGTGACTGGCAACTTAAAAATCTTGGCAATAGCCAGTGTTCATAGATACTTGGAACAATAAAATATCTCCTGCCCTATGTGCAATACCATAGAAGTCAGTACAATTTTCAGCATCACCTGTTAAAGTTGACTCATCAGTTCCACGCCTAGAAACTTAGACACAAAAGCAAAATTCTTGCACATGTAACCAGGAGACAAGCATGTAATTATTTATAACAGCAATTGTTCTTAATAAATAAAGAGACTGAAAATAACCTGAAATTTCCACCCACAGTGAAATGAATAAAAAGCAGTGACATTCATAAAATAGAATATCAAGTATTTACATACAGCAGTATGACGCATTTTCCATGTTGAGTAGGAAGACAGGAAGACCTCGAAAATCTCAAGCAGTCACGAAAAGATGAAATTTCGCAAACTTAGGCATGAGTTAGACAAGGGGTGGCAAGGTCATTTTAGTCACAGTCAAGGACAGCATGATCCATTTAGGAATTACAAATGTATACCTCCCACCCCACATGGCCTGTTTCCTTCGTATGGAACTGTAGTATGCACAGGGTGACTTCTGGACCACCTTTGTATGAACCACAAGAAATTCTGTATTAGTGAATTGCTTGTTGGGAATAGTTGCAAAAGGAGAGAAGGTTAGAAAGCAAGTAAAAGAGATAAAGCAGATAAGAAAGGAATAGAGAGATGTTTACAATTAACTCCTCTGCAGGCAGGGAAATGAAATCCTGCTTATACCTGCTCTCTGGTGGTCCCCCAAGGAGAAAAGGATCAAAAGTGAATGTAAGGCGCAATCAAATGTGAAGATTGTAAAGACAGAATGAAGACTATGTTAACCTAGATAGTGGAGAGGATTTTAAAAGTTGATGACAACTAAATTAAAGTTGTCCCTGAGCTTTTACTATCTCAAGCACTTAGTTATTTTGTGTCTCTGAAATCACAATGGGAATTATCAATTGAATTTTATTTATTTATTTAATGAATTAATTAATTAATTATTTTTTTTGAGACAGAGTTTCACTTTGTCAATCTAGGTAGAGTACCATGGCATCGTAGCTCACAGCAACCTCAAACTCTTGGGCTCAAGAGATCCTCTTGCCTCAGCCTCCTGGGTAGCTGGGACCACAGGTATCTGCCATAACACTGAGCTACTTTTTTTTTTTGGAGACAGAGTCTCAAGCTGTCACCCTGGATGGAGCACCATAGCATCACAGCTCACAGCAACTCCAACTCTTGGGCTCAAGCGATTCTCCTGCCTCCGCCTCCCAAGTAGCTGGGACTACAGGCACCTGCCACAACACCTGGCTATTTTTTGGTTGCAGCGATCATTGTTGTTTAGTGGGCCCAGCCTGGATTCGAACCTGCCAGCTCAGGTATATGTGGCTGGTGCTTCAGCCTCTTGAGCCACAAGCACAGAGCCTACTTTTTTTCTATTTTTAGCACAGATGGAGCCTGGCTCAAACTTCTGAACTCAAGCAAAACACTCATCTCGGCCTCCCAAAGTGCCTGGATTACCAGTGTGAGCCACCATGCCTGGTCTTCAATTGAACATTTTTAAAACTCAGAGACTTTTTGTGTCCAAAAAGAAAAGCTCTGTCCACTTACCCATTTACTGGAGTAAGGCTTAATTTAAAGTTAGTATTCAACTCATAAAAACCATAACTTAAAAATCTCAGTTTTGGCTTGGTGTCTGTGGCTCAACAGGCTGGGGCGCCCGCCACGTACACCTGAGATTGCAGGTTCGAATCCAGCCCAGGCCTGCCACACAACGATGATGGCTGCAACCAAGAAATGGCCGGGCATTATGGCGGGTCCCTGTAGTCCCAACTACTTGGGAGGCAGAGGCAGGAGACTCGCTTGAGCCCAGGAATTGGAGGTTGCTAAGAGCTGTGATGCCACAGCACTCTATCCAGGGTGACAGCTTGAGGCTTTGTCTCAAAAAAAAAAAAAAAAAAAAAATCTCAGTTTTTATGAACATTTCAATTTAGTTTGCAAATCTTATTTCCTTTTTGATTTAGACATATAAGAATAGTCCAAAAATACGAAGAGCAAAAAACAAAAAAAGAAAAGTGACTAATTCTCATATAAATTGGATTCAATTTTGACCAAAGTACATTACTTAAACATTAATTTTTAATTCAACTTGTTAATGTGTTGTTTAGGATATTGCATCCTCATTTATAAGTGAAATATAACTTTTCCCTTTATAACAATATACTTTCTGCAATTGTAATATCAGGTATCCAGATTAAGTAGAATGCTTTGGAAATATTTCTCCTTTTTCTATTGTCTAAGATTTGGCATGATCTATTTTTTGAAATTATCTTTTACTTTTATTTATATAATATTAGTTGTCTATTTTTTGAGACTTTGGAAAAAAAAAAACAAGAAGTTAATTGATGACTCCATACTGCGTCTCAGAGTCAAAGCATTCTTTAATAGACATACTCTTATTTGACAATGTGAACGTTACTTTCTTTGCATTATTATTATTAATATTGCTTAATATTTTGATGCAGTAATCATCTGATTTTCTTTCTGAATGTATTTATCTTCGTTCACTCTTTATGAGGTTTTTGTTTCTTGTCCTTATCTTAAACATTTTTTTTTCAAGTGAAATTCATGTTTTATTTTATTTATTTATTTATTTATTTATTTATTTATTTTATTGAATCATAGTTGTGTACATTAGTTCAACCATGGGGTACAGTGTGGGGGCTTCACATGCAATCTGAGATATTTTATCAACCTGATTGACATACCATTCATGATATTTTCTCGTTTACTATATGAAAACATTTTTGCTCCTTGTTTAGAAGTTTTCTCGTGACCCTTCGAATATGTACCACACATGTGATCTCATCCTTTGTCCCATCTCCCCCCACCCTCTCCCTCCCCTCCCCTCCCTCTCCCCTTTCCCCTTCTTCCTGTGCAATAAATGGGTTGTAGCCTTCACTTGAACGATACAGAATTTGTCTCATATTAGGGGTGTATACATTGGATACTTTTCTTCCATTCTAGAGATACTTTGCTAAGGAGAACATGTTCCAGCTCCATCCATGTAAAAATGAAAGAGGAAAAGTCACCCTCTTTCTTTAAGGCTGCAT
>CAUYON010136413.1:0-32507 GCA_963573935.1 Arctocebus calabarensis
GCTCTTGGGCTTAAGCGATTCTCTTGCCTCAGCCTCCCTAGTAGCTGGGACTACAGGCGCCCGCCACAGCGCCCAGCTATTTTTTTTGTTTTGCAGTTCGGCCGAGGCCGGGCTTGAACCCGCCACCTTCGGTATATGGGGCCGGCGCCCTGCTCGCTGAGCCACAGGAGCCGCCCCAAACATTTCTTAATATAAATTAAATGAATAGTTTGAAGACAAGAAAGAAAAGACATTGAAAATGAGAAAATTAGTCCTCAATGCAGGAAACGTGAATTTCGAAAGACAGCAGAGAGAAAAAAGAGAGGAGAAATATCAAAGAACATAAGTGCCTCCCAAGACTCAAAGATAGGCATCTCCAAACTGATAGAAACCACTAAGCAACCAGTTGAATGAGGGACAGCAACATGAAATTTCAGAATATCAGGGATAAGGAGATAATAAAGCCTCTAAAGAGAAAAATAAGTCGCTTGCAAACCATTAGAAATTAAAAGTGACATTATATTTCTCAACATTTACACTGAAAACTATGAGGCAATGGTGAATGTGTTTAAAATTCTGAGGGAAAATTATTTCCAAACTAGAATTCCATACCCAGCCAGATCATCCCTCGAGGGTGAGATTAAAATTAAGTTTTCAGTCACGCAAGGTTTCAACAATTTACCTCCCATGTAGAGAATGCATTCCACCAAGAAAGGAAGTAAACCAAGAAAGATGAAGGCTTGAGATCCAGAAACAAGGGATCCACCAAAAGAAAAGGTGAAGGAAATTCCCAGGATACTGCTGAAGGGATGTCTTAGACACTACATTAGTCCAAGAAGCAGACACCAAGACAGGATTAGAAACACAAGAAATTTACCAGGGGAAACATATATGCAGACAATGAGGAAGGAGTCAGGGAAGGTGTAAGAGCTGCCAGAAAGCGATGAAGGTTGATTCCCAGGGAGAGGAGACAAGGAAGGAAGGAAGACCAGGTAGTGTTTGTTAGACTGCTGGGCAGTTCCAGGGAAAGCTCAGCAAAGCTGCCCATCAAAAGACACTTAGGAATGAGCTTGCATTAGCACTGTTCTTGCTGTGCTCAGTCACTGGCTTGGGGCAGAATGTGCGAGGCTTGGCCTCCCTACAAGCACAATGATGGAGTCAGAGAGCAGCAGCTGGAGTCATTGGTCAGTTACTCCTTGTGGTCAGAGACCTGAGAACAATGTTCTTGACTACCTGTGGTAGCTTTGTAACGTGTGAGGTCTAGTTTAAAGTACATTTCCTAGGATGCCCATTCCCACACATATGTCTTAGGTGAGATACATACAAGCTATCTTCACATGCAAGATTTGGAAAGCGCAAGTGAAGCAGCAGTGGTTTTGTTGTTTACACTCAAATTGAGTAGGTGCTTTTGTAGATTGGACATGCTGTCACCATCTACTGGCTCATCTGATTATCATGAGCAGTGGCCATTCTTGTAACTGCCTCTCCTTCTCCTGGATCCTCCTGCAGCCTTTCTAACTCCTGGGGCCAGGTGTGTATTTAGCTTTAAGATGAAGTCCATCAGTTTCTTCTGCTGACACTCGCAACACAATGTTGGAGGCAGTGAGAATAGACACAATTATATTTCATCTTCATAGGTTCTACACTGTGTGTGTGGGTTCCAGATTGTCTTTTCTCATCACCACTTGACGGCATTCTTAACTCTCAACTTCAAACTCGTCTGTTTTCATCAGGTATGAAAACTACAACCTTATAGAATTTATTTAATCTAATTGTATTAGGTGAAATCTGTATGATGATTCCTCAGTACGCACTGCATACTCCTGCTCCCCCCACCCCCGTGCTCTGCAGCCACAGGTCCAAGGGAGTGTTTCCAAGGAAAAACAGTGGAACTGAGAGAGTTTATGTTGCTGTTTTAAGAGGTATTTTATAGATCTTTCAGAGAATTTAGATACATATTGATAACTTTTTTTTTTTTTTTTTGAGGCAGAGTCTCATTTTGTCACCTTGGGTAGAGTGCTGTGGCATAATAGCTCACAGCAACCTCAAATTCTTGGGCTAAAGTGATCCTCTTGCCTCATCATTCCAAGTAGCTGGTACTACAGGCACCTGCCATAATGCCCAGCTACATTTTTTTTTTAGAGACAGGGTCTCACTCTTAACTCAGGCTGGTCTCAAACTCCTGAGCTCAGGTGATCTACCTGCCTCTGTTTCCCAGAGTGCTAGGATTACAGGTGTGAACCATTGGGTCTGGTCAATAAGTAACACTTTAAAAGTTAAGAAAAAGAGAGGCCACCATTATTTCCAGGAAAATAAAATGACACACAAAAAGGAAGTTTAAGGAGACAATATGATATGACTCGGGTATAAACAATACTTATGTGGTCATGACAATGAAAACATGCGTGATGATTTCAGCAAATAACAAAAAAATATATAGTAAGATTAAGATAAGGGAAGTATATGAGAGAAAAGATGATGATTACAGAGCTAAATCCTGATGTTTTAGAGTAGGGTATCATCAGATCATGTCTCTAAATATAGATATGAACCCCCACATGTTATTTAAAATTGCACACATTCTTGGGCTGAGCACAGTGGCTCACACTTGTAATCCTAGCATTCTGGGAAGCCAAGGCTGGTGGATTGCTTGAGATCATGAGTTCAAGACCAGCCTGAGCAAGAATGAGACCCCATTTCTAAAAACTAGCCAGGTGTTGTTGCAGGCGCCTATAGTCCCAACTACTTAGGAAGCTGAGTTTTGAGCCCAAGAGTTTTAGGTTGCTGTGAGCTATGACACCACAGCACCCCACCCAGGGTGACAAAATGAGACTCTGTCTCAAAAAAAAAAAAAAAATTGCACACATCCATCATAGATACTCAGATATATGTTTTATTTAGAAGTAGAAAAGTAGATATTTCCATGATTTTTTTAAACAAATAACTGGCTTACATAACTAAGGGGACAGCTCCCAAAGAGTGGGCTAGGAATGTGGAGCAAGGAGAGAAAAGTGCCCATTCTAAGTGCTACTGTAATTCTTTTACACTTTCCTTTTTTTAAGAGGCAGAGTTTTGCTATGTTGCCCATGCTGGCCTCAAACTCCTGTGCTCAAGTGACCCTCCCAACTCAGCCTTCTGAGTAGCTAGGACAAAAGACACATGCAACTGTGTGTGGCTCTTTCATTCTTTTAGCTTATATACATGATTTACTGTAGTAATAACTAAATAAAGAAAAATCAAAGTTAGTACAACTGAAAATCAAAGACTAACTTATCAAGTTAGCAAAAAACAAAAAGAAATGGGACAATGTGACACTTGTAGAACTCTTTACGCTATTCATGAGGTTTATCATTTTCCAAGTTGTTGATCTTCCAAGTAATATTACTATTGCTGTTATATGAGCTGTAAAATAAATATGTTGAAACTTCTTTGATCTTAGATCTAAAATGTGTATATATGATACGTATGAGAAAATCTCATGCAAATATACACAAACTTAACTTTTTGCATGTGTGAGTAATTTTTAAGGTATAGCAAATTGAAGAGTACACTGTCATCGTATTGCCACAAACTTTGACAGTAAATAAATATTCAAAACACAGAAAGGTTAAACCTAGTCTGTAAGTACACATGCCAGTAATGTATGTAAGAAAAGAGGCTATTTGTTGGTCTACTGATAGAGTATATGCTGCTGAAAAATAGATGGGAAAATCATGAATTTAAGATGCAGAAAAATCACTATGAAATAATTTTTATATAAATACTTTAACCACTAATATTTGCTTATTTAAAAATCCAGTTGAAGCAGAAAGATATATGGAGACTCAATTACCTGTTAAAAAATGTTCAGTATAGCAGTAAAGGCTTTAAAAGATAATTTCACAATCAAGCTGCCTTCATAAGGACTGCTATAAAGCTAACTTATAAGACAATATAAAAAACAGGTGACAAACTATAAAGATACTGTGTACAAGCCCATGCTCTTGTATCTTTATCAACTCAAAGAAATAGTTATGTGTAGCTAAAACTCTCCATTTCAAGAAATTATGTAGAAAAGCATATACTACTGTATGCTTTTAGAGCTTATAAAAACTACCAGTTTTCAAGACTTTGTTCCTTCCGACTTATAATACATTGAGCTGCTACTATGTGCCATGACAATAGGAACAAATGTTCTGAAAGAAAAGTTAAGACAATTACTAAAAAGCAAACTAACGAGAATGTGTGAGGGGTCAGCAAGCATTACTGTCCACCAGACCACTGAGTAAAATGTAATAACTGGTCCCAAATATACAGTAATCACATCCTTTTTTTTTTTTTTTTTTTAATTGTTTGGGATTCACTGAGGGTGCAAAGAATTAGGTTACAATGATTTCATTTGTTAAGTAAAGTCCCTCTATAACTGTGTCCTGCCCCCAAGAGATGTGCCGTACACCGTGACCCCCCATGCCTTTCCCTCCTTCCCTCTCCTCACTCCCTTAGTAATCTCATTCTAATAATCAGAAGAAATGATAATTAAAAGATTAATTAAAAAGTACATTATAATTGATCAAGAAACCCAGAATAATGAAATTCAGAGATAAACAAACCTAAAATTATATCTTTATGAAAAATAGTCAAATGGTAAAAACCTAGTTTTAGCAGACACATATATTATACTTGCTCTTACATTAATTTCTATATGGGAAGTTTCTAAAAGAAAAACAAATGATGTTGAGTAATTCCAGTAAACCTTATGGGAGACTGTGGATAACAAGTTTGACTTTACCAAATTTAAACCTGAAGCCTTCTATTATCTAGTAAATAATTTCTCTTTTTGATGTTTTATAAGTCTGAATGAAGGTAGAGACTGCCAATATCCTAGACTACATTTGGCAAGTTTGCTGTCTGTGTCTAATATGATATTCAGCACTGTAATAAAAGTAAAAATGAATGAATGAATAAGAAAATGAAAATTATTCTCAGGGTCCATAAATATACTTCCTAATACACTCCTTAATTGGAATAATTATGTAGGATCAACTGAAAAATGTAATTAGCTAAATACTGTCAAGACAGACAGTAGAATCTGAATTTCAAGTGAAATGCAGGCCATTTATGGTATTTTTATATACATCTAGCCAAGATATACTTTACTTTATAAATAAAATAGATTTTAAAGGGCAAAAGTCAATATTTAAATCAATCCTTCTTCACATACATCTTCAACAAAAGCTCATTATTTCTCACCGTCAATACTTTCTAGCTTCATTTACTACTTTTCATTATTTTATAGTACATAAACTTACAAGCCTCGTCTCTACTTTTTGATATCCCAATGACAATAATATAACACATACAGCCATGATAACTTATCCTAGAAACAGAAATCCTCGCAAATTGAAAACTATAAGACCAACAAATGTTTCACTACGCTCAGAAAACACAGAGTCTTTATTCCAAAAGGAACTTTCAGTAAAAAAAACGATGTGTGAACAGCAGACACTGATGTTCACACAAGCATACTGCAGACAGCCCAGCAGGCGGTTTTCTGTTTTTTTTGGATTATGCTCTAGAGGTGCTGGCACAATGGAACTTCAATACCATAACCGCTTATTTCTCTGTGTATCTTTAAAATAACAGGTAAAGAAAAAAATAACTACCAAAACAACAAAGTAAAATGTTTTTAATTCTTCTTTTCAAACGATGTAATTTATAACCATTACAGAAATAGAGAAGAAGCACAAAAGTGGAGGGGGGAATAAAGTAATGTTCCAAAGGTTCAGTTTACAAGGACCTCACACAAAGTTTTTTTTTTCTCTGCAACTCTTACTAGAAACAGTATTATTTGCTAAAAATGCACTAGCTGCCAAGAGCTATGGTCCATCTAAAGCAAAATACTTAAGATGGAAATAGAGTGTTAATACAAAAAACGGCAGGAGTCAGTATACAAATTTCTGTAAAATCTATTAAAAAAAGATGAAGTTTTGATTTTGATCTTTTTTGACTAAAAAATAACTGCAATAATAGCTAAAATACGAAAATATATAACACTGTATTAAAACAATAAGAAGTAATCAAATTCCAAACTTCCTAATTAATCCCTTTTTTTATGTTATTGGGAATTCAACACTAGTCTTGGTTCACATGATAGAACAATGGGAAAATTTTCCGAATGGTTGAACACTAACCCTGACAAGTGTGGAGAGCCAACTACAATACATTATATGGTAGCATAACCTGCCACCCACGTAGCTGAGAGAACAGCTTTCAAACACATGCACTGAGCTGTAAAACCGCAAAATCCCTTATTACACATTGTCTTTCTTACTCTAGATGAAATATACCATCAATTCTTTCCATTATAAATCTTTTTTTATTACTATATTTGAAGCCCATATACAACTAAACTCTTGTTTTCTGACAACGTAAAAGATAACTTTTTTTAAAAGTCACAGAAAAAAATGCCATAGGAAAGTTATCACTGCCTATATATTACAAATGAAAGCTGATGAACCTGCTGTACAATTTCCCATAGATTATTATGGGAATCCATATTAACTAAAATGACTCTTCAGATAAAAAATTTTTTTTCCCTCTATAGACCAAACCCTTATAGCGTGGTTCAGTAAATTTCTGAAAGCATTTGAAAATATTTGCTTCTTTCAGAAAGACTGATATATTGCTTTGGATGTTCTCTAATATAGTTTTCATCATTACTCCCCCCCCCCCAAAAGCAAAACAAAGTGTCAAAATTTGTCACCAAATGATTATTTCCTCTCTCTTTCAGTGTCTCTTTCCAACATTCACCCCCTTCCTCCTGGACCAAAATAAACACAAACCTATGCCTAAATAAATAAATATTCACAGACATAATGGTACGCTTGACAATATTTATATTGTATGAATGAAACATGTAAATGAAGCAAGACTGCAGAATGACAGAAGTACTTCATCCTCATTATAGCGCTGTTTGTCAAAAATATGTCCTTACCTTTTAGAAAAGAGCTCACTGCAATGATGATTATCAAATATGAACAAAGGGGCTTGAGATACAGAACAAGAAGGATAAAAAACCAAAAAACTTAAAGTTATTACTATTTGGAGATTCAAGATGGGTAAAGTCATTTCAAAAACTGTTTCTCTAACATTTTACTTGATTAATTACCTTCCAAATTTCTCCCTCCTATTCTTTCCATTTCCTTCCCTCCAACTCCCACCACCATGACCCACCTTCACCCACAGTCTGCTAAATAAAGTATAGTATTCTAGGAATGTTATAAGACATAACAGTTTCTTCTGGGGTCTTTTTTTACAATGTTGTTGGCAGAGAGAATTTTATTTGTAAGTGTTTCTATTACACTGACAGAGTCAACTAGTCTTATGAACTATTGGGTCTTCCTGCCTGATAGTTTGGTGGTACTATTCATAACCTATAACTAGGGGCAGCCAGTTAACCTCAGAAAGATAACAATACTAGCTACTAAGGGGATTTTAAGTTTATCTTTATCTTAATAACAAACTCTAGTAATATCATTTCTTTCAAACTGGTGGTATATTTATTCATACAAATGCTATATTTTTCCAAAATTGGATTCATTTATAAGTTATGATACAAAAATTAGAGTAATTTTTATTTTATAGAAGTTAACCATAACTATTTTGGGGCTTTTTGAAAACTATTTAATAATCAGCTATTATGCCTCTATTATTTTTATGTTTCTACAACTAGATAAAACATGAGAAACCTTTAATAATGAGAAACGTGCAATATCCAGTGCTTATATCGAAATTTTGCCCAACATGCAGAAAGCACAATTCTTCTAATTTGTATTTTACTTCAAATATTCAAATAATCTTTAAGTTGTCAAATATTTATTTTTTAAAACTCAAAAGAAAATTTGCACTGAGAGTTTCCTATGTGATAGGCAATGTGAATAAGTACTTTGCAAACTTTATGTTATTCAATTAATCATCTCAGAATGATTAGTAAGACAGGCATGTTATCCCTAATAATACATATGAGGAACAGGTTTTGGAAGAGCCAAATATGTCTCAAAGTTCCACATAGTAATCACTAAGATTTGAAACCGTATCTCTGTCGTTCACCAAATTGTGGCCTTTCATCAGTACTGCGCCTATGACATAATTCCTTGGTGATCTTCCCCATGTCATCATGTAATAACTGGATCACAGAATACTGCCAAGCTCCAAAGTCATTCTCCAAAAGAATATTATCCAATTATTAACGACCCACAACTCAGAAGGAAATTAATGGATCAGAGTGCTTGATATTCCTATAATGATATCAACATTGAAGTTGTATTAATGGTAAAAGAATATTTAAAAAAACTGGAGTTTTTTTGGTCAATCCAAATGCACTCTCATTATGTATAAACATACACATAATGCACGGGTCCTCACTTGCATATATATATACTTATCCAAACTGTCACTGCCCATGCTCTGGTTCCCAAAACAAAAGTATCATCTATTATGCTAGGTGACAAAAAAAGGAAAAGTTGTTTAAAGCCACTAGGTGTCATGGTATCAATTTCTTTGCAATGAAGGATTTTTAAAACAAGTTGAATGACATTTTCATACCACAGCTTTTTTAGCAAAATTTATAATTACTTCTTTTTGCTTCATAAATTTTCCAACAGAAGCAATCTGTTCCATTGTTGGGCCAAATTGCCCTAAAAGCAAATGCCTATTATAGGCTTGCACCTTGAGCATTTCCAAAATTCACCTACTACTCCCAAATTCCCTGGCTACGGATCGCCTAGGGAGACTCTCAGGGCCTCATTCTCTTCTTAGTGGAAAAGTGTGCAAAAATATTTGTGCAATTAGGATAGATCATGTTTTCTTGAAAATGCCGGTATGGTAAAAGTCATGGCAGTTAAGATGTCTAAATAATGTTTTTGTTTTAAATGCGAATTTATAAATAATACATCCTGCAGAGAAAATGTAAGAGCCAAGAAGTAAAATCCAAAGTCATCCATATTCTTTACAAGCTTTGCTTATCCTTTAAATATATCAAATCTAAATAAATCTTATAAGCACAGAAAATTTCAAGAATACAAAATCAAAGTATCGAAGTTACTAAAACTATTACTTTAATAAAGAAAGATTTAATTTTGACACAATAGAGCAAGACATACTCTAGTGGATTTTATGCTATTAACTACATAGTATCAGATATGACACAAAGCAATAGTGCCACTGATGCCATGTAAGAGGATTAAATCTGTATATCCAACCCAACACTGAGGGAACTTTCATTAAAATAAATGAAAAACAATAGATCATCTGCATGGGATGTTCTTTCTGTCCAAATATGAATAGTTGGTATTGAAATGTCAAATAACAACATTAAAAATAAAAACCAAAACACCTTAGATCTGATAGTAAGGAATTGATACAAGGCAATCCATCTAGTTGCTTTTACTTGAACATGCCTTAATGTAGATGAGAGACATTTCTGTAGGACTTTTCAACCTTGTGCATTCATGTATAAGTAAGCCATTATAAAGCTAAAGGAGAAAAGAAGTACAGAAGTACAGAAGGACATAAATTTCTATAGACTGGGAATCAACTATGTGTTAGGTATGCAGTAGATGTTTTACGTGGCTTACTTCACTTAATTTTCAAAACCATCCAAACTGGATAAACACTGTGATCCTCACTTTTTTTAAGTAAATAAACAGAGGTTCAGAAAGCACACACAAAAAAATTATCCTGTAACACAAATTAAAGAAGTGATAGTACCAAGATTCCAACTGTGATCAGACAGACTCCAAACTCTATGATTAAAGCAGCATGTGGCAAAGACAATCTAGAAACATGTTCCTTTCTCTGGCTTAGATCTCATCCTTCTGTCCTCCTCTGAAAACAATATTTAAAACCCAGATTGCAGATTATGAAACAGACTGGCTTTTTCTCCTGTAAGCCAAGGTTAGAGAACTCTGCGTTCAGCGGTAAGTACAATATGACTCTGGGGGAATATCAGCAAATTTCAAATGACTCCTACCTCAGGTTAAACGGAGTTCAGTGAGTCATGATAATTCCATGCTATTGATAATCTTGATTTTGGACAATGGATAACTTTCAAATTTGAATTCCATATCTGTCTTAGATAATTCCTTCTCAACACAAGGTAACTCTTTACACAAAAGGAGCATTTTAAAGCCAAGAACACTCCTTAATGCTGTTCACTAAATTTCCTCAGAGAAATAAAATTTTAAATTTGATAAAGTTAATGTTTAACAACTACATTTTATAAAATGCCTGAGAAAAAAATTGATTCAATTTTTACCCTTTTATTATCTTAAATGTGAAGTGGTGACCAAGAGGTTGAGGCAGGAAGACTGTTCGAACCAGTGGTGACCAGGAGTTTGAGGTTGCTGATGCCATGGCACTCTAGCCTGAAGCAACAAAGTGAGACTCTGTCTCCAAAAAAAAAAAAAAAAAAAAAAAGTCAAGTGGCTACCTAATTACTGAGGTCTTAGAAGAGTAAAGGCAGGAAGAGATTTCTTCCCATTCCTCAGTCTGATCTTATTCCCTAAAGGACCTTCCTTATCATACTT
Source organism: Arctocebus calabarensis (assembly GCA_963573935.1). Taxonomy (NCBI): domain Eukaryota; kingdom Metazoa; phylum Chordata; class Mammalia; order Primates; family Lorisidae; genus Arctocebus; species Arctocebus calabarensis. The sequence goes on from CAUYON010136413.1 coordinate 10,545, forward strand.
AACCTGAGCTTATCATGTTAGGACCATGATAAGAGGCAAGTTATGAGTCACCTAGCTTCCTCTAAGGTCCATTCCCTTTAGTGATTATCTTCTCTATGATCACATGCTTATATTAGAAAGTCAGGCTGTTAGGGTAGAAGCACTTGAAGAACCAATCTGCTTTGGGCTCTTGAGTAAAGCTAAAACAGATGCCCCTCCACTATCTTCAAAATAAATTATCAAGAGCCACCCCAGAAAAAAGTGATACAAATATTTAACTAAGTACCTATATGTCAGGTAATATTCTTTTCCTAAGGGAAGCTATCATAGATTTATGGTAGCTGAAAAGAAACATGCCATAAAATGACAAAATACATGGCCAAGGGCTAAAATTAGTATATAAAAATATATACTAATTGTGTGTACACAATTGTGTGTGTACAATTGTTACTAAATAGGCCACAAATTTGGTTCCAAGGTTCCTGGCAGTCCAAACAAAGTGGGTATCATTGGTTCTCACAGACCATAGAGCTACTTCTGCTTACAAACACATTGGTTTCTAAAACACCATCATTATACTCCATCACATGTGCAAATTTTAATCTACAAAAACAACTGCGAATACCATCTACTGGTAGCTGACAGAGTTGAGATACTTCTCCTTACCACCCTCAATGTAGACCTATGAATTAATAATTAATACTAAACCAAAATTCTATAAAAGCAATCTTATAAAATAATATAGCCAAAATATAATATTTATAATAGCTAGAAAGCAAGCATATCTCTCAGGCAATTTCCAATTAAAAAAAAAAAAGCTGAATGTCCTAATACAACTATTAGAGAAATAGTCTGAAGATCTAAGACTTTAAGACTATTCTTACACAAGTCTGGCACAAAAATAGAGATGCAAATCTATGGAACAGGATAGAGAATCTAGAGATGAACCCAGTCACATATCGTCATTTAATCAACCTTTGATAAGCCTAACAAAAACATGCAATGGGGAAGAGAATCCTTACTTAATAAATGGTGCTGGGAGGAGAACTGCTTATTCACATGCAGAAGACTAAAACTGCACCCTCACCTCTCATTAATTCTTGTTGAATAAAAGATTTAAATTTAAGACACGAGAAATAAAAATTCTAGAAGAGAGTGTGGGGAAAATACGTGAAGATATTAGCCTGGGAAAAAACTTTATGAGAAGGATCCCCCTAGCAACTGCAGCAACACCAAAAATAAATAACTGGGACTTGATCATGCTAAAAAGCTTTTGCACAGCTAAGAGTACCACAAATAAAGCAAACAGATAGCCCTCAGAAGGGGTGCTGATTTTTGCATGTTATGAATCTGACAAAGGCCTGATAACCAGAATCTACAGAGAACTCAAATTAAACAATAAGAAAAGTACAAACAACCTTCTCTACAAGTGGGCAAGAGATTTGAACAGAAACTTCTCTGAGGATGACAGACAAATGGCCACCAAACACATGAAAAAATGCTCATCATCCTTAATCATCAGACAAAGGCAAATCAAAACCACTCTAAGATTCACTTAACCCCAGCAAGATTAGCCCACATCAGAAAGTCACAAAACAGCAGATGCTGGCATGGCTGTGGAGAGAAGGGAACACTTCTACACTGCTGGTGGGATTGCAAACTAATACAGCCCTTTTGCAGAGAAGTATGGAGAATCCTCAAAGATCTAAATGTAGACCTTCCATTTGACCCTACAATCTCATTATTAGATATTTACCCAGAAGGAAAAAATTCCTTTTACCATAAGGACACTTGCACTAGAAAGTTTATTGCCACTCAATTTATAATTGCCAAATGGTGGAAGCAACCTAAGTGCCCATCAACCCATGAATGGATCAACGAACTGGTGGTATATGTATACCATGGAATATTATTCAGCCATTAAAAAAGAAGGAGACTTTACATCTTTTACATTTACCTGGATGGAGTTGAAATACATTCTTCTTAGTAAAGTACTGTAAGAATGGAAAGGTGAATACTCAATGTACTCTATACTAATAGGAAATCAATATGTAAACAATTACATGTTCCTAATTATAATCCAATTTGGGGATAGAGGCAAGTGGGAAGGGAGCAGGAGGACATAGGGCAGAAGGAGGGAGGACAGGAGGTGGGATCTCACCTAATGTGCGCATTGTGTACAACACGCCCCCTGGGTGAGGGGCTCTTCTACAAATGGAACTTTACCCTGGAAGTGAGAACAATGCAACCTAAATATTGTATTCTCATATTAATTTGAATAAAGTTTTCTTTTTAAAAAAGGTTATTCTTACTCAAGTCCTGTGTGTAACACTCCTTTGTTGTACTTTGATTTCTTCTCATTCTTTTCATGAAAGATTTCTCTGTAGCATGCAATGCTGTTTCATAGCATTTTATCCATGGAACTACTTGCACAATTATAGTTGGTTCTCTCAAAACCTATCTCAAAGTGTTTGTAATATTCCCAATCCTTGTCACATCAATAATGTTCATAGCATCCTTACCAGCAATAGATTCCTTCTCAAGAAACCATTCTATTTGCTCATCCATAAAAAGCAACTCTTCATTTTTTCAAGTTTATCATGAGATTGTAGCATTTCACTCACATCTCAGGCTTCACTTCTAATTCTAGTTCTCTTGCTACTTCCCATATATCTGCAGTTATTTCCCTCACTGAATTCTTGAATCCCTCAAAGTCATTCATGGGACTGGAATCAACTTTTCCAATTTCCAATTAATGTTGATACTTTGACTTTCTCCCATGAATCATAAAAGTTCTTAATGGCATCTAGAATGGTGAATACTTTCTAAAAGTTTTCAACTTATTTTGCTCAGATCCCTCAGAGAATTGCTATCCATGACAGCTACAGTCTTAAGAAATGTATATCTTACAAATAAAAACTAAAACTCAAAATTACTTCTGGACCCATGGACTATAGAATGAATATCATGTTACCAGGCATGAAAACAACATTAATTTACTTGTACATGTATTACAGTTTTGGGTGACCAGGTGCATTGTCATTTTGCAGTAATATTTTGAAAGAAATCTTTGTTTCTGAACAGTAGGTCTCAATGGTGGGCTTAACATATTCAGTAACCATGCTGTAAACAAATATGTTGTCACCCAGGCTTTGTTGCTCTATTTATAGAGAACAGGCAAAGTAGATTTAGCATAATTTTTAATAGCTCTAGGATCTTCAGTATGGTGAATGAGCATTAGCTTCGATTTAAGGTCACAAGCTGCATTTAGCTCCTAACAAAAGAGTCAGCCTGCCCTTTGAAGCTTTCTTTTCTTTTGGAGACCAAGTCTCATTCTGTCACCCTGGGTATTGTGCTATGGCATCATCATAGCTCACAGCCACCTCAAAGTCCTGGGTTCAAGTGATCTTCTTGCCTCAGCCTCCCAAGTGGCTGGGACTACAGGCACCTACCACAGCACCCAGCTAGTTTTTTTATTTTTTTTTTCCATTTTTAGTAGAGATGGGGGTCTCACTCTTGCTCAGGCTGGTCTCTGAACTCCTGAGCTCAAAGCAGTCCTCCCCCCCAACTTCAGCCTCCCAGAGTGTTAGAATTCTAGGCATGAGCCATCCTACATGGCCCCTTTGAAGCTTTAAAATAGGTATTCACTTTTCCTCCCTAATTATCAAAGTCCTAGATGGTATCTTTTCCCAATAGAAGGCCGTTTTGTCTACATGGAAAATCTTAGTTGCTTACTATAGGCAGTTTCATCAATTATCTTAGTTAGATCTTCTGGATAATGTGCTACAGCTTCTGTATCAGCACTTGCTACCTTGCACTTTTATGTTATAGAAACAGCTTGTTTTGTTGAACCTCAAGAACCAACCTCAAAAGCTTCAAACTTTTCTTCTGCAGCTTGCTCATCTCTCTCAGCCTTCCTAAAATTTAAGAGTTAGGGTCTTGATTAGGCTTTGGATTAAGGGAATGTTGTGGTTGACTGGATCTTCTACCTACATCACAAAAACTTCGTTCATGTTCATATCAGCAACAAGCTACTTTTGCTTTATCATTCCTGTGTTAACTGGAATAGCACTCTTAATTCCTTCCAGACCGTTTCCCTTGCATTTACAAATTGGCTAGCTGTTTAGGGAATGAGGACTAGCTTTCATCCTATCTTGGTTTTTGACATGCTTTCCTCACTAAACTTGATCATTTCTAGCTTTTGATATAAAGTAAGAGACATACAACTCTTCCTTTCACTAGAACACTTATAGGCAGTATGGCTATTAACCGGCCTAATTTCAATATTATTGTGTCTCAGGGAATAGGGAAGCCCAAGGAGAAAGGAAGCGGCTGGGAACAGCTCATTTTATTGGTAAGTAGTAGAAACACATATGATATTTATTTCTTATGCTTGCTGTTATATGGTGCATCAAAACAATTGAAATAGTAACATGAAAGATCACTGATCACCAATCACAGGAATACAATAATGAAAATATTTAAAATATTGTGAAAATTAACAAAGTGTCACAGAGACACAAAGTGAGCACATATGCTGTTGGAAAAATGGTGCCCGGAGACTCGCTCAATGCAGGGTTGCCAGTTAACCAGTTTGATGAAAATATTTCAAATTGTATATAAAACCAGCACCTTGTACCCCATGATTGCATTCATGTACACAGCTATTATTTAATTAAAAAAAAAAAAAACACAGTATCTGTGACACGCAATAAAGCAGGTATTCCTGGGTAGTACTTACTTAGTGAACAACTAAAATGGATATAATATTTTTAAAGAGGTAGGCATTTCACTCATGAATTTCAAAGAAACTACATTTAGAGGAATAAGCCAAAGCCCACACAGTTATTATTGTGTACGGTTATTGTCAAAAAGAGACAATTTATATAAATAATATATACTGATTGGCCACATTCACAACAATTAAGTGAAATGAGAGAAAGAGCAAAAATCAAGACCTTGAAGGAGATTACACTTTCTGGGAAAAACTTAATTTAGTCTAAGGACACTATCTCTTAAATTATCTCACAGTATCTTTTCTTCAGTCTCAGAGGATTTCACATAGTCTGATTACTTATACAAAATTGAGAAGCTGTAAGTCAAAGAATATAAGATTATTTTAACTCGGATTTTTAAATATCAGAGTAAAATAATACCACATGACCTTACTGACATGTGGAATCTAAAAGTACTGAACTCAAGAGAGTAGAATATTAGTTACAGAGGCTAGGAGTGTGCAGGGATTGAGGAAATGATGGTTCATAGGATACAAAATGTCAGTTAAACATTTTGTACAAGCTCGAGTGATCTACTGTTAACCATACAACTACAGCTAATCAGAATGTACTTTATACCTGAAAATTTCTCAGATAGCAGATTTCAAGTGTTATCATCACAAAAAAATAGTAAGTATGTGATGTAATAGCTTTAGTCAGTCCACAATGTTACAAATATCAAAATATCATTTGTGCATCATAAATATATATAATTTTTATCAATTAAAAGATAAAAATTAAAAAAGTAAAATAATACCAAACAGAGTTTAAAGCTATATATTTTCAAATTTTAGTTGTTTTCTAACTACAGATAAGATAGATGTGCCAATATACTAAAACTGCATTTTAGTTGTTATTGGCAATAAATTTCTATTGTAATTAATTTTCTTATTTGTATTATAAAATTTGAATGTTTTTCTATAGAAAAAGATATTGGGGTATTCATTTATTATAAAATCTCATTTGCTTGGCAGGATGTATATAGTCTCAGGTAAAAAGTGGGAAAACAGAAGTTGCCAATGTGCTTTAAGTATTATTTTATTTGAACTCAATAGGCCAGGCAAACCCTAAGAAAATTTCTTATCCTGATTGGTGGGGAGGGAGACTGGGGGAAGATTATATATTTTCAGTCTGAGGGAATCTGTCACTGTTTATTTGATGGCAAAGAATATGAATCTATGTGATATATAAGACCCAAAGCAAGAATTTAAACTCTTCATTATCAGGAATAAACAAGTGAAAAATTCACACAGCTATTTCAGGAAACATCATGTTAAGTTGGAACAAGATCAAATCTAATCTTTAAGTTCAATAAAGATAAGACAGCTAACTACCTGAACAATTTCCTTTCTTAAAGTTATGGTGCCACTTAGTATGAACCTAGATGTTCTTTTCTCATTAGAAGTTCCTTGAGAGTCTTCTCTGCCTAGTGTCTCTATCCTACTTAATTATGCACCAGAAATCAAGATTAGCTGTGGACCATTCAATTAGCTAATTATCATTCTTAAACTATTTAATAATTAACAAAGTAGATAATTCATTTTAAAAATGATAGCCCAGAGATAGGTAGGCTACAGTTTCTGTTTTATACCAGTAAGTAGAATTTCAAGCACAAAAGTAAAGCCCCCAAATATCTACAAACTACTGCATGAGAAAGTCTCTTAATTCCTTTATTAAGGAGAAATGGTCATGGAAAAGTATCCATTATCTTGTAGTCCCAGTTTCTACTTCAATATTTTCATTCTTTTATTCTGAGACTTGAAGATTCATTGATTCTTCATCTATTACATGTAAAATAGGAGTCTGAGGGGAAAAAAAGGGTTCCTGAGTGGGCTATTTTAATTAAGATATACTTTTAAATTATGATAAAATGTTTCAGCAGGTAGTTTTCAGCAAGACAGCAGCAAGATTTCTGTTGATACTACTCTGTAATCAGGGACATGTTAGTTGCCAGGAATAGAGATTCACTCAAAAGTTACTACAGAATAAGGGGACTTACTGAAAAAAATTATAGATATCCATGGACCCAGGAAAAAGTGACTAATCAGGTATGCCAGAGTTCAGTAAACAAAGACTACAGGGACAGCGGCCACCTGTTCAACTCTATTTTTCTCTCTGCTGCTTATCTGTCTCTATCTTTGCATCTACTCTGTTCATTCCACACCACAGTATGTCTTCCCAGGTTTTAGAGTTTGTGCTCATCTAACTTTACAACTTCAGTCTGCCCGTGGCCCTTCACCTTTCTCACCCTTCTCCATATCATTATCTCTTTAGGTCAGCTCTTGCTATTACCAATCTTGTCCCTGTTTCTTGTGAGCTAAATTTCCAAGAAAGGCCAAAAGAAAATTTAAAATAGAACTACCATATGACCCAGTGATCCTACTTCTGGGTTCATGTATATACTCAAAAGAGTTGAATACAAGGTCTTCAACAGGGTCTTGTACACTCATCTTTACAGCAGCATTATTTACAATAGGTAAGAGGTCGAAGCAACCCAAGTGTCCACAGACAGCTCATATTCATACAATGGATTAGTATTCAGCCTTTAAAGAAAGAAATTCTATCACATGCTACAACATAGATGAATCTTGAGTACATTATATTAAGTAAAGTAAGTCAATAAGAAAGACAAATAGTGCAAGATTCCACTTATATGAGGTATTTAAAGCAGTCAAATAATTCATAGTACTAGAGGCTGAGAAGTGAGGCGTTGTTATTTAATGGATATACACTTTCAGTTTTGCAAGACTTCTGAAAAAGCTTTGGAGAGGTGCTCCATAACCATGTGAATACTGTATACTTACTACTGAACTATACAATTAGAAATGGTTACACTGATGAGGGAAGAATACAAGTTCCCCACCCCTGGCTTATAAAGTTTAACAGAACTCATGAAGGTTTATTTTGAATTCAGGGAAATAGATCAAAACAAAAAAAGCTGAAAGAAATACAAAGTATGAAAGGTATCCTTAAGAACTTTCTTTTGCACAGATAGTCCTAAGTCTTAAGACCAGTTTGAACTGTTTCAAGCTGCCTTAACTGCCTTAGTATTCTTTCATTAATTGTAATAGTGAAGTCCCCACCTAATGGGATACTTAATCAGTTTTGTATATAAATATACAATGATGCAGAGAGAGAGAGAGGTCTGCATCACTAGAAAGAAAGAAATTTAATGCTTCACAAATAGGCAGGCAGTGCAGCTCTACTCTCCACACAACTCCTGAGACCTGGAAAGTGAGCAACCAGAGGATTCCTACCCTGACTGGCATTGAGAACTCTGAGTAAGTAACCTCTAATAAACTCATCCAACTGGCCGAGCTGGATTGGTCTGGGTCATTTCTTTGATCTCTTGGCAACATCTCATTTTGGAGAGTGGTTTTTCTATACCTGTCCCAGGATTTTCTTGAAATAGTTGGTACATTTAATGAATGGTAGATGTTTTTTACAATTAAAAAAAAGTTTTTTAAAACGTCTGCACTCTAAGAGGCCAAGGTGGGCAGATTGCCTGAGCTCAGGAGTTCAGCACCAGCCTGAGTTACAGTGAGACCTCCTCTGTAAAAAAAAAAAAAAAAAAAAAAAAAAAATAGCTGGTGTTGTGGTGGACGCCTGTAGTCCCAGCTACTTGGGAGGCTGAGGCAAGAGAATCACTTGAGAAGAGTTGGAGGTTGCTGTGAGCTGTGACACCATGGTACTCTACCGAAGGCGACACAGTGAGACTCTGTCTCAAAAAAAAAAAAAGCTCTGAGAGACAGAATCTGATTTGCCAGATAATCTTTTAAAAGCAAACTGCACAAGCATGGCTCAGTGGAGAGCCTCTTGCCTGTCAGTATATTGATTTGACAACTCTTTAACTCTTTCACTAACTGCCCACTATTTTCAACCCTGGGCTAGGTTTTCAGCCCTGTATGCTCTCCTGCTCTGTTCAGCAGTCCACACCCACTCAATATATTCTCCGTACAAGAGAGTGGACAAGATGAATCCCTAAAACCACATCACTTTCACTGTTATTTTGGGGGTTTTTTTGGACAGAGTCTTATTTCATTGCCCCTGGTAGAGTGCCGTGGCATCACAGCTCATAGCAACCTCCAGCTCTTGGGCTAGGGCGATTCTCTTGCCTTAGCTTCCCAAGTACCTGGGACTACAGGTGCCCAGCACTACACCCGGATATTTTTGTTGCAGTTGCCACTGCTGTTTTAGCAGGCCAGGGCCAGGTTTGATATACCTGTCACCCTCGGTATATGGGGCGGGCGCCCAACACACTGAGCCACAGGCGCTGCCCTACTTTCAGTCTTGTAAGTAAAGTACACATTTCTATTGAATTTTATCCTATCATAAAGTTAAACAAAAGGCTTTTTAATCTTGTTTTCTTCATTTTTATTTTTTTGCCCTGGGCTGTTAACACTGACAGTCTGCCTAAAATAAGTAGCATATTTCTTCTGTAACTGCTGCTCAAGATCACTTGAAAAAGGTGACCTAACAGCACAATGTTCTTGAAAGAAACCTCATCAACTTCTAAGTTACTAAAGTACTCATCAGAAGTACAAAACCTTCCAAACCAACATATGATGAAATAAAACAAGAATCCTCCTCAGAATCATCTTTTTGGCACAAACACTATCATAAGAAAAAATAGAATTCCTGCTATTAAAAAAAATCATTTATAATAACTGAGAAAATGCCAGGAAGACTATGTTAATCAGTTCGATGAAAATAGTTAAGACTGTATATGAAACCAGCACATTGTACCCCTTGATTGCACTATTGTACACAACTATGATTTAATAATAAAGACAATAAAATTTAAAAAAATAAAGGCTATACTTCAGATGGAAAAAAAATCATTTATTCAACAAAAAATAAATTTAAAATACATATTTTTTTAAAAAACTTACCATAGCACATCATTAGTCACCAATCTATAAATTTAGAACCAAAGAATCATTAAACTACTTTAAGAACTACCTTAGTTCAGAATTGCATGAAGCAAATTGCCAAAACATTTCAGTCTCTATCTAACTGGATACTAGTGACCTCTTTCATCTTCTGTGACATTATACACTACTTACTCTTAATCTTCTTCTTACCTTGCTATCTCCATTGGATAATCTTTTTTCTATCCAATCCTTGAATATTAGCATTTCTAAGCTTCTAACTCTAGCACTTTTCTTTTTGCCACTCTCTTGACTGAATTTAAAACACATGTCTAAGCTTCTACCAACACATTGATGATTCCCAAATCTACTCTTCTAACCCAGACCCCTGTTCTCAGGTTCAGATACATACACCACCATATACCATGGATTATACTATCCAGAGACGACCTACCGAAAATCTCTCCATTTGAAGAGATAGCAGAAATCATTTACTAAAATTAATCTCTTGCCTTAATACCTCTGTCTCAGTCCTTCCTCCCCTAAGAATACTCCTTAACTCTGTATGGCATTTCTGGTAAATGGCAACTTTCAACCAATTGCTCAAAGGTGAAAACAACTCTAGGTACCCCTCTCTCACCTTCTCAAACCCTACCCAATATTTCCTGTATATCCCAGGTAGCTATCAGTCACAGTCCTTTTGATTCTACTTCAAATATATCTCTTCCTCTTAAATCCAACTGTTACAGCTTTAGTTAAATCCTCATAATTTTCACCTACATACTATCTACCTGGTCTTCACATTGCTCCAGCCCCAGCACTTCAATGATTATACTTTTATCAATAGTTCTTCATTTAAACTCTAAACTTCGTAGAAGTCTGACAATAAACAAAATCTGACTTTTGCCTAAACATTTTCACAAAAACAACGACACACTATATTTCACTACAAAATATAAACTCCTTATGTACAGAAACCATGTTAGATCACAATAAATGTGTTGAATAAATAAATACTCCAGTCTTTCTTGCCACTCCTTCACACGTACCCAGCTTCCAGCCATACTGAATTACTTGCAGTTCTGCCATTACGCCACACTGTTGCACTTTCATACCTTTGTATATAACATGCTTCCTGCTAGAATGCCTCCACTTAATTCTGTACCTGAATCAGCTTTGTTTTTATCCTTAAGAATCAGTTGAACCCTTACCTCTTGTAGAAAAACTTTTTAAATGATAGCTCCTAATATTTCGTTGTGCCCCATATGTACTTTTTAGACTACATTGTATTGCTGGTTTTTTTTGTTTTTTTTTTTGCCTATCTCTTCCATCAGACTAAAAGTGTTTACAGGCAAAAACTATGACTATCTTCACTGTATTCTCAGTCTCTAACAAAGTGCCTGGCACTTAGCAGGCTCTAAATAAATATTTACGAACTAAAGCATGAATCTATTTTGTATAAAATGCCAGACTCCATCTCTTAAATAAACTATAGTCTAAGTTTGAAGTCAAACAAAAAAACAAAAAAAAGTAAGAATATTTCTTAAAAGTATACATGATACTCTTCTGTGCAATATATTCTAGGTTCAAAAGGAAATATACCCCAAATGCTTAGTTACCTCAATTCCCTTTTGGAAATAAGTAATTATACAATCATGAATAAAAGTTTTCAAAAATTCTGCGTATGTGGCTCAATCAGTAAGGTGCCAGCCCCATATACCAAGGGTGGTGGGTTCAAACCCAGCCCCAGCTGAACTGCAACAAAAAAATAGCCAGGCGTCGTGGCGGGTGCCTGTAGTCCCAGCTACTCGGAGGCTGAAGCAAGAGAATCGCCTAAGCCCAGGAGTTGGAGGTTGCTGTGAGCTGTGTGACGCCACAGCTCTCTACCAAGGGCGATAATGTGAAACTCTGTCTCTACAAAACCCCCCCAAAATCTACATATCACTTTTAGAGAGGGATAAAAGAAGATAACATTCCTGGCCTAAAATGATGTGTATCATGTCAAAACACTCTAAGCTGACTTCAAAAATGAATGAAAGTTAGTTATAGGGTGGTGTCCGTAGCTCAGTGGATAGGGTGCCGGCCACATACACCAAGGCTGGTGGGTTTGAACGCAGCCTGGGTCAGCTAAAACAACAATGGCAAAAAAAAAAAAATAGCTGGACGATGCAGCAGACGCCTATAGTCCCAGCTATTTGGGAGGCTGAGGCAAGAGAATCGCTCCAAGAGTTGGAGGTTGCTGTGAGCTGTGATGCCATGGCACTCTACCCAGCGCAACAGCTTGAGACTCTATTTCAAAAATTACAAAAACTAATTTTTAAAATATTCTCTTTTAAAGGCTCAGTAAATCACACTGTCTTATCAAACCAATTTATGTTTGTAGATATTGCCTAAATCATTCCACTTTATATCAAATTATTTAAAATAGGCCCTCATAAGAAAGTAAGTATAAGTAGATTTAAAAATCAATGGATAAGCCAGAGCCTTTGTTTGCATCTCCTTATTCTACCACACACATTAATGGAACTCAAATTATAATAGTAAATATTATTTTAACAGAAGAACTGACTTATTAACCACTTCTGTCAAAGTACCATATATGGACTTACATAGCTGAGCTACTGATTTAAGACATCAGCAGAGAGCCAAAGGCTCACCCACATGGAAGAAAGGGAAGCTATCATTACACTCTCTTAACACTGAAGACTTATTTCAAGCCTCTTCTTGAAAAAAATTCTTTAAAAAAAAAAAAAAAGAAAAAAAATCACTTGGTAACAGCTTTATTATCTAAAGACAAAAACAAGGCTTGAAATTCACTTAAGTGCTCACTCTTGTGCTCTGTCAATATTTTATCCTTTCATGGCCACAAGTTTCAGAAGCAAACCACTAATGATAAACTAAAGACAACTTGCACATATGCTGGAGTATCTGCTTAACCTTAACAAATTATTATAACAGCATAGAAATGATTTAAAGATTTGTCAGAACCTCTCTAATTTTAGTTTCACATTTTAGTTTCATATTTAAGTATAATAAGTTCGATAATAGTGTTTTTAAAGAAAAGTAATTACTTATCAAATTGAAAAGGACTTTAAGTTTTCTTGGATTTCAGCTTGAGATATTTTCTAAAGTATTATAATGTTCACATCTAAGATATAGTGTTCTTTGGTCCCTTTTTCTAACTGAGAAAAATTTCCTTTGTATTTTATCTTCCCTTCTGACAATAAAAGAACAGCATAAAACCAAAACGTAATGCTAAAATATAAGGATTTAAAAATTTTTTAAACACCTCTTATTTGAAAACGTTTCTTGAGTAACACGACTTCCTTCACAAAAGTAATACAACTGAGATGCAATATTCTGCAAAGATAATGATATAAAGACTTTGAAAGGCTAAATTCTCACTTCTATATAGAAACAATCTCTTGTATAAAAGCAATAAATTGCAAACATCTTATAAAACGTTCTTAAATTACTAGTTTTCAGCTTGTGTTGAATGGGAAATTCTGAGGACAAGAAAACAGAATGGGAGGCATAAAGAAATTCAATTTTGTCACCCAAAATATTCTATTTGGCCAAACTCAATTTTAATATCTTGTAACTATTTGGCAGAAAGTCCATTTTACGTTTCTCCTCAAGTATTAAAGTTAAAAATACACATTCTAAGCTATTAAAGGACTTGCCTGATCGCTTTGTAGAAATTTATCCATAGAAGTAAAAAAGATACAATACGTGCTTTATAACTAAAATGAAAGAAAATATATGTGACAGAAAAAGAATAATTTTTGTATAAAGTAGTCATTAGCTATTCTCATCTTAAACTAACTTTCTAAAGTTACTACTTCAAATCAATACAATTACAAAAAATAAGTATTTAAAGAGTTTCAGGTAAATAAATCCATAATTTCTAGCAGGAAAGGGAAAATCTATTAAAACAGTCCAATACATACTACATCTTCCAGTAGGCAAGCATCCATGGAAAAACATAAAAAGATTTCGTTGGATTTTCCACTCAGTTAAATCAGTCCTATAACTAATGAAATGATAGCCCTAAAAGCCTCATAAAAGTTCACACTATTTTAATCATTTGTCTTAGCATCTGAGTTACAAGCAGCAAAGATTTTAAAAAGTTTAGATATTGTGAATACTGTAAAAAGAAACTGTGATGTTTCATTTTTCCTTAAAAACAAAGTGCTATTGGACTCTTATTTCTCTAAGTTATAAAGTAAAAAAATAAGCAGAATAAATCACACATATGGATGTATAACTTAAATGATGAATGTATCCTTCATACCATGAATTGCAAAAAGCTAGGCACTAATATTTTTAAGCAACATCCAAAAATTATGGTTCCTTAGTAAGAACTATGGCAGAAAAGTATGTTCATTAAGTTTTGCAGGAAAACAACTTACATTATCACCTGGTAATATGTAGTATTATTTGTCTCATGAGGATATATTGTCACTACATAGAAATACAAACACACTTAGAAAAAATTAAGAGACTACCTATAAGAGCACTTTTTCTATATGGCTGTTTCAGCACTTAAATGATATAATAGAAACAAACACTAGATTAAAAGTATTTTACAAGATCCAAATATCACTTTAACATTTTATTTACCTCTCAAAATCCTAATTTAATGTCAGCAAGTTTTACAACAGAATAAAAAAAATAAACCATCTATAATACAAAAATGTAGAAATCTTATATGAAGATGTATACATTTCAAAATGCATCAAAAATTTTTGAATATATATTCTAGGAAAAACTTGAACTACTAAGACTACTTGAGATCTTTAACTTAGTAAATTGAGACAGGAAAATAAAGGACAATAGTGACACCTGGTGGACATATCAAATATATACCACGGATAGTACATCAAAATATTTTTAGTGTTTCACCCATCTTAAACTACCTGAGGAATTATACGACAAATCTTTAGTTATAAACCAAAACAAGCCAACTCTACCTGCAAAAGGCTTCTCAATACGCATGATCTAATCATTTGATAATAAGAAAATTTTAACAAAGTATAAGAAGTAAATATCTCAAGTCATCATAGCTCTAAATACTGATTAAATATAACACTTGATATATCATATCAATTGATTAGCCCTCTCAATTCATCCAACAGATTATGATAAGAAAAATCATTTAAAATGTTATGAATGAAAAGAAGCACTGAAATAGAAGAACTTACTAAGAAAACTAAGAGTTGATTTACTTAATTTGTTCAAGCATGAGAAGTATATATGTTATATACCCGTATGATCTGTCAGACAAAATATAAAAAAAGTTTGCAAACTAAGAGAAAACTATCTAATTTACAACAATTTTTCAAAATTTCAAAAGCTGGGGCAGTGTCTGTGGCTCAAAGGAGTAGGGCGCCATCCCCATATGCCAGAGGTGGTAGGTTCAAACCCAAGCTCTGGCCAAAAACTGAAAAAAAAAAATTTCAAAAGCTGAAGTTAGTTCTCAAGAAAAGTTATTTAAAAGTAAAGATAATTGTCTTCAACAAAATCAGTAAGTCATCTAAAAACAACAAACTTGAGTCTGGGTATAAACAAGACAGTGAAATAGGACTTTCTAGTGCTTGTTCCTCCCTGCAGGAACATTAATTGGATAGCTATCCATATATGCACATAAAAATACCTTCACAGGAGTTAAGTAAATCAGGTAAAGGATTACAGCACTAGGGTGTAGCATAGAAATAAGAAAACATGTATTCAAAAGGGTAGGAAGGATAGTTTTATATTTCCCATATCTGTCTCCCAACTCCAGGCAGCACAGTATACAGAGAGATCCCTCTGCATGGGGTAAACAGAGGAGTACTAGATTTTGCCTCACACTTCAACATCAAGCCCATCACTGAGGAGGACACCACAATTCCAAAACTTAAGACCAGTGCCCATGGACTGAGCCTCCAGGTCTCTGTTGGCTTGAGGCCAACTCTCATAGACCCAAGGCTTGCCTAACATGCTCAGGTTCTGGACCTGCCCTACCATCAGGCCAAGCCAGGCTAGGCTAGGCTGTACAGATTCAGGCTCCAAGCCCACCCTATTAACTTAGTCTCCAGCTCATTGAAGGGCCAGATCAGTCCTGGCCTCTAGACTGCCCCTCACATTGAATTGGCCCCCATAGATGCAGGCTTCAGTTCTTTTCTAGGACAGGTTGGTCAGTAAAATCCAGCTTCCCAGCCAGCCCCTAAGACTCCAGGCTCCAGGGCCATCCCACATTTCAGCTCAGCCCAGGGCTATGCTGGTCCATAAAAGTCCAGGTTTCAGTTTCCCCCCAGCATCACATTGGCACCCCAGGACTCAAAGGGCAGGCTGGCACATGCCTCCCCACACACTCTAGTAGATCCAGAGTCTAGGTCCATTCCAGTAAACTCCAGCACTGGAGGGCGGTCTACAAACTCAAGCTCTAGAACTACTCCTGTACACTACCTAGGTTCCAGGATGGCTCCTACAGCCCTAGGATCTAAGCTAGCCCTCACAGACCTAGCCTCTAGGTCAGTTCCTATAAACACAGGCTTTAGGCCAACTCCTATAAAAACAGGTTCCATACCTACCACCACAGACCCAGTCAACAGGTCCAGTGGATCCAGGCTCCAGGCCCAACCCTACAATGCCAGGCAGTAAACCTGCTCACTGGCTGACCTAAGCACCAAGCCAGCCTGCTAGGACTTAACAGCAAGCCTGCCAGATGGCTTACCAGAATCTCTAAAAAAGGCTGACTGGTTAGGGGGTTTTCCAGAAAAAGCTTGTCTGTGAAAACTAAAATAAGTTCCTACTTCTTCAAAAGCAAAGACAATAGGACATGGCCACAAGACCAAGAACAATCAGGGAACCATGACACCACCAAAGGAATAAAATAAAGCAACAGTAATTGAACTTAAAGAAATGAAGATTTACAAACTACTACATAATTCAAAATAGTTGCATTAAGGAAGCTTAAAGAAAATACAGAAAACCAATTTAATGAAAGTGGAAAAACAATGAAACAATGAATGACTAACATGAGAAATTTAACAGAAAGACACTACTTTTAAAAAATCAAATTCTGGAGCTGAATGAAATTTAAAAATGGAACAGAAAGTGCTGATGGCAGAATTGGTTAAGCAGAAGGAATCTATAAACTCAAAGACAGATTACTGGAAAGAGGACAAAAAAGAATACACATATAAAAAATGAAGAAATCTTATAAAATTCATGAGACAGCATCAAAAGAACAAATACTCTAGTTTTAAGAGTTTAAGAAGAATAAGAGAGATACAAAAGGGTAGAGAAGGCTTATTTAAAGAAATAATAGCAGAAAACTTTCCAAATATGGAAAGAAACCTAACAGGCAGGTATATAAATGTCAAATAACTCTAGTCAGATTCAATTCAAATAAGATGACAGCAAGACATATTATAATCAACCTGTGAAAAATCAAATATAAAGAAAGGATCCTGAAAACATCAAGAGGAAAGAAGAAATTTCATATAGAGTTCCAATGAAGCCAGCAGCAGATTTCTCAGGAGAGATTGGGATGATATATTTCACATATGATATCTTTTCACAAGGAAAAGATATTCTTCAGAAACAAAGGAGAGAGAAAGACACTCCAAGACAAACAAAAGCTGATAGATTTCACTATCAACAGATCTGTCTTATAAGAAATGCTAAAGGAAGTTCAGACTGAAAGAAAAGTACAAAAGTTAATAATATAAAAACATATGAAAGTATAAAACTCATTGGCAAAGTTAAGTACATAATTAAATTCAGAATACTTTAATACTGTAAAACTGGTGTGCAAATTACATCTTTAGCATGAAGGTGAAAGGCAAAAGTATCAAAAACAAGAGCTTTAGTAATTTGTTAAGGGATATACTATAGTCATACACTGCATAATGACTGTTCAGTAAAAATGATGAATCACATATACAACAGAGGTCCTATAGGTTGTAATGGAGCTGAAAACTCACCTAGGAATGCTGTTGCCACCATAATGTTATAATGCAATACATTACTCATGTGTTTGTGGGGATGCTGGTGTAAACTGTTACTACAAAAGATTCAAAAAATTTAAAAAAATTATAAAGTAAAAACGTTACTAATAACGTTACTCATAACTAAATAAGCTATGGTGAATTTGTTATTGAAGAAAAATATTTTTATCAATTTAGTGTGGCATAAGTGTTCAGTGTTAATAAAGTCTACAGTAGTGTACAGCATGTTTTGAACCTTCACATTCACTCACCATTCACTCACTGACTCATCCTGAGCAACTTCCAGTTCTACAAGCTCTGTTCATGCTAAGTGCCCTACTTAGGTATATTATTTCTTATCTTTTATACCCTATTTTTATGGTACATTTATTATGTTTAGATACAGAAATACTTATCATTGTATCACAATTACCTACTGTATTCAGTATAGCAACATGCTTTACAGGTTTGTAGCTTAGGAGCAACAGGCTAATTCATATAGCTAAAGGTGTAATAGACTATTAGGTTTGCAGAAGTATATTCTGTGATGTTCACACAATGACAAAATTGCTTAACAATGGATTTCTCATAATGTATCCTCTTCCTTAAGTGACATATGATTGTATATGAAAATATATAAATTGTGACATCAAAAACATAAAATGGGGGTGGAATAAAACTGTAGAGTTATTTTATGCAATCTAAGTTAAATTGTTACCACCTTAAAATACCCTATTATAACCATAAGATTTTTTTGTGTAAATCTCTTAATAAACACAAAGCAAAAACCTACAGAACATAAACAAAAGATAAAAAAGTAAGGAATTGAGTCATTCATTTACAGAAAATCAACTAATTGGTAAGCAACATAGCAAGAGCGAGAGAAAGCAACAAAAAAAAAAGATCTACTAAACAAATCAGAAAAATAACAAACCAAATGGAAGTACTAAGTCTTTACCTTAAATATAAATGAATTAAATTTTCCCATCAAAGGGCACAGAGTGGTTGAATGGATAAACAACACCCTGCTATATGCTGCCCACAAAAGACTCACTTCACCTTCAAAAACACATGGAAGACTGAAAGTGAAGGGATAGAAAAAAAATATTCCATACAAATGGAAACCAAAAGAGAATAGGGGTAGCTATACTAATATTAGATAAAATAGACTCTTAGTCAGAAACGATAAAAAAGACAAAGAAGATCATTACATTATGATAAAAGGGTCAATTCACCAAAAGGATATAATAACTACAAATAATTCAAATTGTATCCCATAAATCTATTGAAAATTTAAAATGTAGGGGACTTCAATACCTTTTTTTCAGCAATGGATGGATCATTGAGAAAGAAAATCAGTTAGGAAATATCAAACTTCAGCTATACGCTCCCAAACAGACACATACAGAACAATCTATATAACAGCAACAGAATGCACATTCTTCTTAACCACACACAGAACATTCTCCAGAAAAAGTACCATGTTAAGTCACAAAACAAGCCTTAACCAATTTAAGAAGATATATGTAGTAAATCATATCAAATATCTTTTTTGACCACAATAGTATGAAACTAGAATCAATAATAGAAGGAATTTCAAAAAATTTACAAATACACGCAAATTAAATAACACACACCTTAACAAACAATGAGTTTAACAAGACATTAAAAAGGAAATTTAAAAATATCTTGAGACAAACAAAAATGGAAATATAACATCCGAAAATTTATGGGGTACGTTCAAAGTAGTTCTAAGAAGGAAGTGTATAAGAATAAACACCTATCTCAAAAAAGATCTCAAATAAACAACCTAATGATACCCCTTAAGCAACTGGAATAAAAAGAATAAACTAGGCCCCAAATTAGCAGAAGGAAGGCAGTAATAAATATCACAGCAGAAATAAAGAAATATAAACTCAAAAAAACAATAAAAAACCCTGAACCTGAGTTGTTTTTTTAAATGTAACAAATTTAACAAAATTGTCAATTTTTTAGCAAGACTAAAAAAAAAAAAAAAGAGAGAGAAAAGATTCAAATAAAGGAAATCAGAAATGAAAGAAGAAACATTACAAATGATACCATAGTAATGCAACAGATCCTAAGAGACTATTACAAATAATTATACAACAATGAATTAGACGACCTAGAAGAAATGGATAAATTCTTAGACACGTACCAAGATTGAATCACAAAAAAATACAAAATCTGAATAGAACAATAACGACTAAGGAGAGTGAATTAGTAATTAAAAGTCTCCCATCAAAGAAAAGGCCAGGACCTAATGATATGGCTTTAATTTAAGAGAAGCAATACTTCCAAACACCATTTACAAGGAAAGCATCATCCTTACACCAAAGCCAAACAAGGATGCTACAAGAAAAGAAAATTATAGGCTAACATTCCTGATGTACATAGATGCAAAAGTCCTTGACAAACTACAAAATGTAAATTACATTCAACAGCATATTAAAAGGATCATTCATCATGATTAAGTAGGATTTATCCTAGGGATGCAAGGACGGTTCAACATGTGCAAGTCAATAAACATGATACATGACTTTAATAGAATAAAGGACATCTCAACAGACACAGACAAAATCAATTTCCTTTCATGATAACAACTTTATAAAAATCAGGTATAGAAGAAATGTACCTCAGTCAAAGCATTTGACAAAATCAATACCTTTCATGATAAAAACTCTGTACAAATTAAGTATAGAAGAAAAAGGCCATGTATGACAAAGCAATAGCTAATATCATACTCACTGGTGACAAGTTAAAATCTGTTCCTTTAATATCAGAAACAAGACAAGGATTCCCACTCTTGCCACTTATATTCAACATAGTATTGGAAGTCCTAGCCAGAATAATTAGGCAAGAGAAAGAAATAAAAATGAACACAAACTGTAAAGTAATAAAGTTAAATTGACTCTCACTGCAGATAACATCACCTTATGTACAGAAAACTCCAAAGATGGACACCAAGAAACTATAAGAATTATAGATAAATTCAGTAGAGTTGAAGGATACAAAATCAATGTTAAAAAACCAATAACATTAGCCAGGTGTTATGGTAGACACCTATAGTCCCAGCTACTTGGGAGGCTGAGGCAAGAGGATTTCTTAAGCCCAAGAGTTTGAGGTTGATACCACAGCAGTCTACAAGGGTGACACAGTGAGACTCTATCTAAAAAAAAAAAAAAAAAAAAAGTAACATTTCTATACACCAACAATGAAATATATGAAAAAGAAATCAAGAAAACAATTCCATTTACAATAGCTATAAAAAATGCTTAATAATTAATTTAACCAAGATAACCTAAATGCCATACAATGAAAACTTTAAAAGTGATGAAAGAAATTAAGAAGACACAAATAAACAGAAAGCTATCTCAAGTCTATGACGTAGAAGATATCTCAAGTCTATGGAGTAGAAGAATGTTATTAAAATGTCCATACTACTATTCAATGCAATCTCTATCAAAATTCCGATGACATTTTTCACAGAAAAAAAACAATCCTAAAAGTCATATGGAACCACAAAAGACCTCAAATAGCCAAAGTAATCTTGAGTAAAATGAACAAAGCTAGAGTCATCACATTGCCTGTCTTCAAAATATACTGGTTACAAAGCTTTAATAATCAAAATAGCAAGGTATTGGCACAAAAACAAACATAGACCAATGATATAGAGAGTCCAGAAATAAATCCACACATATATGGTCAGTTAATTTTCAAGAAAGGTGCCAAGAATACACAATGGACAAAGGAAGGTCTCTTCAAAAAATTGTGATGAGAAAATTGCATATCCACTGGCAGAAATGTGAAATTAACCTTTATATCATATATAAGAATCAGCTCTAAACAGATTAAAGACTTAAACAAAAGATCTGAAACTGTAAAACTACTAGAAGAAAACACAGGGGGAAGCTTCTTGACAATGGTCTGGGCAATGATTTTTTGGATATGACCCCAAAAGCACAAGCAATAAAAGTAAAAATAGACAAGCAGGGCTACATGTAGTTACATATAAGCAAAGGAAACAATCAAGGGTGAAGAGATAGCCTGTAGAAAGGGTGAAAATATGTGCAAATCATGCATATAAGGAGTTAATAACTAAACTATATAAGATAGCTCAGGGCCTGTGGCTCAACGGGCTAAGGTGCCAGCCACGTACACCTGAGCTGGCAGATTCGAATCCAGCCTGGGCCCACCAAACAACAATGATGGATGCAACCAAAAAATGGCCGGGCGTTGTGGCAGGTGCCTATAATCCCAGCTCCTTGGGAGGCGGAGGCAAGAGACTCGCTTGAGCCCAGGAATTGGAGGTTGCTGTGAGCTGTGATGCCATGGCACCCTATC